>VDFB02256132.1:14796398-15074869 GCA_007258455.2 Sequoia sempervirens | reverse complement strand
TAGGTTTAATAAAAATGGTGCAAATGCATCTTCTCTTGTTTATTTCGGGATATTATTTTGTCATTATTAATTGGTCTATAGCTATATTCTTTAATTCAACCTAGGGTTTCCATCAAGGGGATCCTTTATCTCCTTTCCTTTTCATCATAATGGTAGAAACATTAAGTAGATCCATTCACAAGGTGCACTCCAAGGTCTTTGGCAAGGTGTTTTGCTTCCACATACAAATATTTTAGTCACCCATTCTCTATTTTCTAATGACACTATCCTATTTGTTAAGTCCTCTCTTCAAGAAGCCACCCAAGTCAAGGAGATTTTGGATAGGCATTCTTTGATTTTTGGGCAAAAGATAAATGCAAGCAAGTCTAAAGTATGTGTTTTAACACCAATGTTGTTGTTAAAAGAAAATAAAGATGTTGATTAAAATACAACCTTCCCCATACTTAAAGTGTTTTTTCATGGTGCCAACAAAGTTTTACACGAGGAAATGTAATAGGAAAGAATCAATAGGATCTTATCATGGAAAGTTAAAATGGATTTCCTTTCGTGAAGAATTGTGATGATTAAATCTGTTTTGGCTGTTATTCAGTTATTTTTGCCTATTCTAAAATGCACTGAAACAATTAGTTCACAAATAGAAAATCTAATAAGAATTTTTGTTGAAAGGTAATAGATGAGAAAAAGGAAATTGTTTTAATTTCCTTGGATAAAATGTGTTCAGAAAAGCTAAAAGGGGGTGATGGTTTACATAATTTATTGGTAAGGAATATGGTCTTTTGTTTAAAATTGGTTTGGAAAATGTATTCTAATCCAACCTTGACATGGTGTAGAGTAATGCAATTTGAAAAATATCTTGATAGTGATTAATGGAAGAATTCTAATGTGATTAGATCCCAACCTGGATCTACAATGTGGAACTTTTTAATACATGTAGAGATGACATAGTGTCATATTTCTTGGGAAGTATAAATGGGAAGATGTTACTCGGAGGTATTCTTCAATGGAAAACCAACTTTAAGCATGTTCCAAGAGTTGTAAGAACACAGGATTATTTCAACAAGTTAATACAAAGCGATTAATTATGTTCAATCAACTGATTTATTCAAAGAAATGACATGGAAAGATATTTTGTTATTTCATATCCCCACAATAGTGCTGCATTTCTTCCAAAACATCCTAAAGAATAAGAAAATTATTTCAAACCTGTGGATAGAGTCATCTAGACACCATCAAAGAATGGTCATTATAGATTCAAATATGGATACAAAGCAATAGTCATGGTGTTATGCACCAAAGTTGAGGGCTATTCTTTTTGGAACCCAATGGAAAGCTCCTGTAGAAGGCTACGTACGCTAGCCTTGAGAAATAAATTTAACAAGCAACAACTGTAAGTTAAAGTAGTTTAACTCGATCTCAAATGCACCTATGTGGGAGGTATTTCAAAGTGTTGATCACTATTTTCCAATGTCCTTTTCACAAGATTGATGTTATTACATTAAACATAAATTAATTATTGTTTTATTCTTCCTGTAACTTTGGGAATTGTTTTCAAGTTGCTGGTCCTTTTCAAGTTAGCTCTTTGCTTGCATTTGGAAGATAGTGCCAACCATTCGATTTGGAATATCTAGTTGAGAGGAAAAGGTGAATATTCAAAAGAAAGTTCCATGATTGAGAAAACTTGCTGTAATTTGAGAAAGCAATTTCAAAATGGTAAACTCATATGTAAAATAATAAAAATGACCTTTCCCTTTACAAACTCAAATAATGGAATTTTGAAGGAATGGAAATATATTGTGTTACCATTTAAGGGCAGTCCACAATAACCACTAAGTCAAAAATTGGACATGAGTACAGTAAAATGGCTTCCTCCTCAATTAGGTTTCTACAAATTGAACTTTGATGGTGCATCACGAGGTAATCCGGGTTTATCAACATCAAAGAATAATTTGGTATCAGAATTCAATGGGAAAAATTATTAGCAACTAAATCCATTCATCTTCCCTATGGTACAAACAACTTAGTGGAGGCTCAAACTCTCCTTCATGGCTTGAAATTAGTATTCAATCTTGGTATTCAAAATCTTCATGTTGAGGGTGATTCGTTGTTAATAAAAAAACATGTAAGGAGAGGAAAATTTAGAATTGGAAATGGTGGAACCCTCATAAAATCTTCATGTTCCACTGATCAGTGAGAAAGAATTTTCCTGGATGTCTATTTGGTTGGCTAAGACTAGGGTTTAGGTTCTATGTGAGGAGGGTTTTGCATTGAAATATTTAGCCTTTGTCTTAAACCCTTGTTCCTTGGTCTATTTGTATGTTGACCTGCTATCAGTTGTTTCCTAGTAATGAGAAAACAACTTGAGTCATTGAAGTCTGTCTTGTGACTGGTCCCATATGGTTAGGATCTCCTATACCCGTTGCTAAATCTTTTCGTGTACCTAGGTCCTTAAAATTTTGTTATTTTATTGTAGACACGTAAAATGTATTGATTGACATTATACATCTTGATCCTGATTACTAACATCGTTTCATCCTGAATCACCTTCTTAAGCTTGTCATCACTCTTCATCCCTTAATTAAATAAATCATTATTTATCTAATTAAGTCATTCTCTCTTATTAATTAAATCAATCAATCTTATCTAATTAACTCTAAGTCTTTATTTAATTAAATAATTAATTTTATTTGATTAAATCTCTAAAAGTCACCTTATTAAATTAAATAAATTAAACCTTATTTGATTTAATCTAACCATCATCCCTTTTAGTTAAATAAATAAAATCCTTTATTTAATTAAATCTAAATCCCATTCTTCTCATTCTTTGATTTAAATCAACCCATAAATCTAAATCAATAGTCACATCATCTAATCCCTCATTAAATTAATTAAACCTTGATTAACTTAATCCCAATCTCCAAATTTCTCTAGATTTTGCCACTTGCACATGAAAATACATTTAATTCATTTATTAAATGTCTATTTTATTTCAACTTGGCATCTTTAGAGGAATATTCTTTCAAATTTGAAATCTCTCCAAGTGGACTTTTTCCTTCCAACAAGACATTTATTTCATCTTGCAAGTCCTTTTGCATTGAGCCAAGTGGCCATAACTCCATTTGACTCTCCCTCCACCTTTTCATTTCACTAATTTCAAATTTCACCTAATTGCATTTATGGGCACATTCATCAACAAAGTGGATCAACCTTCATCACTCATCAACATTTCATCATAGGAGTTGGGAAAGTGCCAATTTTCACATCAAATTGGCACTAATTCCCCCATGGGATCAAGAGTTTGCATGCTTAATTATGATTTCATTGATTTTTCATTATGTTTATTATTATTTCCTATTTTGAGCATTGTTAATGGATTTCATGGGGAATCTTAATTCTTACTTGCATTTGATCTAACTATGTGTTTGTTTCTTGTGTTTTGTGCGTATTAAGATTGGGGTTCTACATTTGGCGCTAGGAGGGATGATCTCAAATTTCAATCATGTTTTTTCACAAAATTCTATGCTTTTTTCTCTATCTTTTTGTGTCTACAGGGAACTCCACCACTATCAATCCAGTAGTACCATACAAAACCACTACCAGTCCAGCATTGCAATACTGCACCGCTTCAAATTTTAAATTGTGCCACTTAGTTTTTCCCGCCTAGAATTCAAATTTATTAACTCCACCATTGGCTCAATTCTCACGTGCTAGAATCCTCAAACTCCAAACAACATCACTAGGCAAAACTTTGATGCAATCACACTCCCTGTTTTGTTGTAGAGCACCATGTGCAGAATTAGCGGTGCTATACAACACCGCTAGGTTCCTCAAACTACACTGCCTATGAAGACTCCGCCACTGGAGTAAAATAAAAAGTGAAATTTTAGTTTTTTATAACATGTTCTTTTTTTATTTTGATTATATGGGATATTAATTTCTTTCCTGACCTCTGTTTTGCAGTTCTAACTGGTTTTTTGTAGGAAAACAAGGTTGAAAGTTGGAGGTTACACTATGGCATCATTTTCTCATTGCATCAAGTGTTTTTAAACACTTTTGGAGAATTCATAATTTTTCTTAAGGATTTGTTACCTTTCATGCTCTTAGGACATACTAAATTTATTTTGGGCTCTAAAAAGAACACTACAAAAGTTCTCAATTTTTTCTACAAAGGGTTAAAAAAACCTTTAGGAAAATCTACTAGATTTCGTTTAAGGTTAACAATTGAACAATAAAAATCTCACATTTCCTTTGGTGCTTAAAAAGAAGTCACTTTTTCTTTGAAAGGATAAAATGAACAAGTACTTGTTTGTTTTGTAATCATTTACCCAAACTAATACAATCGAAAGGACGTATGCACTTCTTTCGCACCTCATGGAGATCTTGATAATCAAAAGGATTTTTGATGATCTTAAGTTGGGTAGATTGATTGTCTCCACATTTCATTTTGGGATTAAAAATTGAACAAAACATCTTGTGAGTGTGAGTGGAGTGGGTATGTGTAGGATCATCATGGAAAAAATAGACCCTTAAGTGGCAAAAAAAAGAAGAAAAATCAGAGTTAGGCAACTTGATGTAAAAATTTGAACAAGTTATCTATATTATTTCAAAAATATGTAAGAATAGAATCTATAGCAAATTGAATTTAGTTTCTAAACTACTAGGTTTGTTTAAAAAAAGAAAAGAAATCTATTTGGTGAAAATTTTAAATTTTAATAGTACTTAAATTTCAGGTAAAAAAAAGTAGGTTTCTATCTGACCACCCTAACCATAATAAAATGATAATATTTTTTTATAAAAATTTTATATATAAGTAGAGGACTCATGTCCCGATGTGATGCATATTTTTTTGTAATTTTTTTCCAAGTAAATAATTAATTATGATTTTTTTATTACAACTTTTAAATAATATTAAAAACTCATATGTTTGACCACCTTAACTTGGTCAAAAATTCATGAAATTCAAATTTTCTTTTTTTAATCCTATAGTATGTGAATCATAGAATGTGACACATGTTTTGGATTCAAAAAATGTGATATTGTTTGAAAGCTATAAATGTTTTTCAATCAGTCTATCAATCAGGACTTTAGTCGTAATTTGAATAGAAAATGAATAATAATTACTTATTAAATTCAAAGTAAAGCATAATTTATATTGGTGGAAACTTGAGAATCTCCTTTAAAAACCCTTTTCATTTCATCAATTTTGGGTAAAAAAAAGTCGTCAGCCACATATCCATCATATTGCCACTTTTTGGCCCATCATGATCCTGCACATACCCGAGTGTATTGCGTACATTCTCTCTTTGTTTCATAACAAGGATTGATCAAGTTATAGATATGTTTGCTAGCTTTTTTTTTTAATCTTAGAGGGACTTCCTTGTGGGAAAAATTAATCACCCAAGGGAACGACCCAACCAACAACATGCTAAAGCCAAGCGATTTCCAACTGGTATATAAGTGTGGATATTGGAACAAAGGAAAATATCACGATGGTCATTCCGATGAGAAGGGTAGCAATGGTCTCTCACCAAATGGATGATCCCCCACAAACGGAATGCCCGCATTAAATCCCTTGTTAAGAAAAGGAAAAAATTCTTGATCTATTTGTTCGTGCAAGAACGGCCATTCTAAAGCTGCCACACACTTTTATGACTTCTAGTAGAGATGGAAAGTATGCCATGGGATTTTCATGGGTATTGATCCTTGGCTGCCCCATATAAGTGAGTGTCATGGAGGGGAGCCAGTGGGATCAAGCATCTAACCATATCCGCTAAAAGTAGGCGTAGGTAGACTTGTCCAAGTGGGGATTCAACAAATATAATATTTCATATCCATAGGGTTGTACATGTTCTTAGAATTAAAAAAAAAAAACAATGCTTGTTCGTAAACATTGGGAAACAAACATTCAACATGATCATTAAATTTCAAACCCTTTAGGAAGAAAATATCATTGAAAAAATTCAAGTATTATTGTTTACCCTATGCATTCTATCCTTAGAGGTTTCTAAACATTTGGATTTATATCTCAATTTTCCTACTAAAGTCAACAATAGGAAACTTTTTCCTTAATTTTCTTGATTTCTATATAATGGAATTTGTGAGATGAAAATAAATTTGGACATTAGACATTTAGTTTGAAACTTAAGCAAGACATTGGATGTGGTAAAATCAATTCATTAATCAAGATGAAATCAAGTGAACCCCACACATGTGCTTGTTTATCTTTTGTCTTATGGTCTTTTGAGCAAATATTGATCTTTTGGTTTGAAGGGAAAAGCATGTTCTTCAAAACCTTGGCCTTGTTAACAAGTCCCTCTTAGGTTCATTAAGGATCAAAACAACCAATCATTTCATCCATCTCAAACATCAATCAAATCCCATCTCACAAAAAACTCTTAGAATCTTGGAAAAATATTTCATACTAGACTTTTGGAAAATCCTTTTAATCAAATCAAAATCATCTTGTTTGACAAGGTGTGCGTAGATGAATCCTTCTTCATACACTTAGTTAAATTATCACCTTGTGGAAAAGTTAATTCCAAGACAACATCCAACGTCTTGGAGTTTATGAGTTCATTATCAAATCTAAATCAAATCCAAAAGCAAATCAAATTAAATCCAATCCAAATCAAAAATCCAAAAGTCCTAAATTCTAGTATTTCCTCCAAGGTTCCTAAAATTTCAACACCCATATCATTCCCCCCTTTCATCCTTCATCTCATCATTGGTCCTAAATCCCTTAGAGGTCAACAAGGTCAAAGCATAAGAAAAACATGGAATATAAACTTGTTCCATACATCATGAGAAATCAAAATCAACCAAAATTTCAAAGCCTTACAATGCCAATTGATTATCAAAACTCAGATTTATATAATGCATACATAGGATCATTATCCCCTACAAACCTCAATGGTACAAAAAATGTGAGTTTTCCCAATCTAAATTTTGGACCACCTTTCCCAATGGTAGATTTAAATCAAAGTCCAAACCTACAAATCTATCAACCAAACAATCAATGGATGAGTCTTCAACAAAACAACATTATCCCACAAAATCCATACATGCCAAATGTGAATACACCAAGTTTACCAAGCATGAACATTTTAAATCCACACTTGGTAAACTTTGGGATAGATATGTTTGTGAGTCACACCAATGTTGTTCAAATTCCAAGTAATATGTTAACAGCTCCATGTATTGATCCAAATCAAGGTAACACCATGAAAAATAAAAGTTACCTAAATCAAGGCAATGTGATTTCCAACCACAACAATGTTCAATTTCAACCTATCATGCCAAATATGAACATCATCCCAAATCAAAACATTGTCCAAAATCAATTTTTTCATGATCCCATGGAAACATCACAAGTACACATTCCAAATCTACTTGAACAAAAGAATCAACTATATCAAGGAAGTCAAAATTAAAATCAACAACAAATTTCGCTAGATCAACTTGCTTCACTTGCCAAAATAATTGATTATTGAGCCAAGAGACATCTTCACTCCAAAATCAATACACTCTTCCTTTGGTTGAACCATGTCATCAAAACATTGAGTTGTGTCCACAACCACACCAAGAACAATATCTCCAATGTCAAGAAGTTGGATATCAAGATCAACAACATCAAAAACAAGCCCAACCTCCACATCTTGAAGATCAATAACCACATCTCCAAAATCAATCATCACAAGGTAACAAACAGAAATGCACACCACTTGGAGAATCAACTGAATCCATCATGAAGAGACTGGTGTAGGAAAAATTCATCACAATTCCCACCTATGACAACTATTGAGAGCCCCTAGTGAAACCACCATGGTACAATGAAAATCACCTTTGTAATTTTCACAAAACAAAGTGACAGACAACATCAAGTTGCATTTGACTCAAAAATCTCATCCAAGAGCTGATTGATCAAAAAATAATATCTATTGGGGACAATTCTCAGGATTCAACCACTAGTGATAGCATTGACAATTCATCCATCACAATTTTTGAAAGCAACTATCAAGACCTATCCATCAATGAGCACATCGAAGATGTTTCCACCTCATCCGATGACCAACTCACCATACATCAAGAGCCACTTTTTAATCATCTATTTCAAGGAGTGTTAGAATTATTTGATCCTATTGACATAATCTATGATCCATTGACCAAAGATCCTATTGAAAATATCTCTACATCATTTAATGAGTTAGAGGACATATCTCAAGAATTTATTCCAAAGCATGATCAAAAACTTCCACCAAAGTCTAGCAATGGTCGTTTCCAAGACATATTGACATCCTTTGACCTTATGGTTATAGATACTAAAGGGATCCTCAACTCAACATTTGATCCAAGTCCACTCAAAGATCAAGAGGATATTGAGCCATTTCCCATGCCTAATGAAGACATCCAAGAATCCTTTGTAAGTAATCCATCCTTTGAAACTGACCCATGTCAAGAACTTGATCCAAAGTATGTCGAAAGCAATTCCCAAATCAATCAAGATCAAGAATTTGTATCCCCAAGCTACTGTAATGATCTAATGGACACTCTCCTATCTATGCAAGATGATCATATCCACATAACACATACTCCTCCACCTACCCATGGGATGCTTTATTTGGATGGACATGTAGATGATCTTCATTTAGAATAGGATTCCTTTACTCCTAACATTATTACACAAAAAGAGTGGGTTATTGATTCCTACAGTTAAACTGAGTTGTCAACATCAAGATCAGATATATACCAAATTCAGATTGAGGACATCATGTATGAAGATATCCAGTATTATCCACTCAAAGAAGAAGGTCAGATAGAATATGATATTCCAGAGTCAGTAGAGCAGCAAATTGAAATAACGACATCCATAGTGGTCACTTATCAAAGGATGCTTACTGAACAAGACATCTCAAAACAGGTAGAATCAAGGAACAAAGGTACTACTACCACCATACTGGGGGCAACTATGTCTCAAGAAAATGTCAACATAGGGAGCACTAAGAATCTTGATGATGAAATCGATGCCAATACTACAACCAACCACGTCATGAATCTTCATATGACCATCACCCCATCCATGAATTGGGGCCAACATCAAAAGAAAGATTTGAATCAAATCACAAAGAACTTTATCAAATAAAAAGAAGCAAAGCATGAAGGACAAATCAAATACACATGGATACCAAATAATACAAAGAAATATCATCCCTATCAAACTCCATTAGTCAAAGAAACTATGGGGAAAAACAAAAAAGGGAAAAGTATCCATCAAAGATGTCCACAAAGGAAAAATAAGGCTTTCCAAGCGATGTACAAAGTATATTCAAGTAGTTGGTCCTAATTTCATGCACACTTTTGTATCCATACATCATTGCTTATCTTTCCAAGTTTGGAGAATTAAAGGTTCCAAACTATCAACCAATCCATCTTTTATTCCTAAACACACTCCATCCATTCCTCCACACATGATATCCAATTCTCACATTGACCATGTATTGCAAGCCACCCTTCATCATAAGGATTCAGAAGGCACTCTATCGTGATGTGTGCACAAAGACAAAGTTAACTTTGGTATCAACAAAGTAGATCAAGAATCTCAAAAGTTGTATTCAAGTGCATGTATCTTGGAAAAAAAAAATCTTCAGGAAGGATATCGATGACACATTATGATAGAAGCATTTGTTTTAGTACCACTAGGTGGTTCAGCATGAGCTTAAAATCTTTCAAAAAATACAAAAAAATAAAAAAATATGAAAATCCAAAACAATCAGAAAAAGGATTGAAAAAAGTAAAGAGAAATTTTTTCCTCTAAAGTGAAAACCACTACGGTGGTGCTTTGGGTAGGTACCATGATGAAAACCTGGAAAATAGGTGTCATGTATAGAATCGAGCATATATGTGCACTAATTCAGGTGAAATCATCTCATCTCATCCATAATAAATCCAACATTACATCCATCTCATCCATAATAAATCTAGCATTCCATCTATCTCATCCATAATAAATCCATTCATCCATGACCCATTTATCCAATCCATTTTCATCCATTCATATATATATCTTCCACATTACCTTGATCTTGATAAAGTTTTGGTGCACACTTTATACTTGCTTATGGTAAACATCTTGACATGGGTCATTTTCACTGATCCTATCCTACACAATGTTATTTGATCCATGAAGCATTATCCAAATGAGTATCCTCTATTCCAACACCTTATCTTATCACAAGATAATACTTGGCATCCTTTGCATGCTTACCATATACATCCATCCATACACCTATCCAAGCATCCATGCATGATATTCCATACATTGCTAGACACTGGGGGCAGATATTTACATCTTGCTTTGGGAATAAATCTTGATCTATATCTCCCAACTTGCGTGGTGATCTGAACATTGGAAAAAATCAAATCAAATTGGTCCAAGAATTTCTGAGCCAAAAATACAAATCACAAGCCCATGGCATATTTTGATGAGAAGATGTTCCTTATGAAGCTTTATCTTCAATTGAACATCGATCCAAATGATCAATATCAATTGCATCTAACGTGTGCTTCAACATCGCACCAAATCATCCAAAACCAACTTTTTTTCCAAAGCAAGCTTCATCAATCTGGATCAAATCAAATTCAATCAATCCATCATCATCTTGGTATATCCTTCCTAATCCTTGTGTTGCTTAACACTATCCTTGCATTGTTGTGTATGCTCAACAATGTTATCATAATCGATCTTGATTAATCGAATCCAATCAATCCCTCATCATCTTGGGATATCCATCCTAATCCTTGTGTTTCTTAACACTATCCTTGCATTGTTGTGTATCCTCAACAATGTTATCATCATCAATCCATCGATCTGATCAATCAATCCTAGTTTGGTTTTCAAAAAAATCCCAAAATAGATCACTAATATCATCACACATATCCAAATCATCAAAATCATGCGAAAATATAAAAACATTCATAAAATCAGAAAATCCAAAAACATCCAAAACATATCAAAATCCGAAACAACTCAAAAAGTCAGAAAAAACATCAAAAACATGGAATCTGAACTACATCATCTCTGAGATTACACGTAGGCAAGGTTAATCTTTGATCAGCCCCCGAGACACAAAATCCATAAACATTCATAAAATCTTTTAAAAAATAAAAAAATTCAGAAAACACCAAAATCCAAAAACATTCATAAAATCTCAGAAAATCTAAAAATAGTTGAAAATTTGAAAATCAAAACATTTGTAAAATCTTGAAAAGACCAAAAAACATCCTCAAAACATTTCAAAACACCAAAAAACACCCAAATATTTGAAAAATCCATCCATCTCATTTCGCTTCACCCACAATAATATCATTCATAATAAATCAATCATCACACTCACCCTTTGGCAAAACAAACAGAAACAACCACAACAATTAGCAAAAGCAAACTTCAAACACAAAATCAAAATTGAAACAACAAACTTTTATATGAAAAATCAAACTCTTGATAATTCACAAACATGTCAATCAACCTTATATCAATAGCCTTTCAAACAACCTATCAACTTGCCACCATCCACTAACATGTCCTAGGGTGCATCCTTCCTACAATGGGCATTATCTTTTGGCAAATCACTTTGGAAACTTATCCTAACCAAAGCACATCCCTTGGCTAGAGGTATGAAGAACATTGACTTGTTTGTGTACTTGATCTTTTCTTTTGATTTATCTTATTGCACTCATTCCAATGACCTCTCGATGATGTCTACTCAAAATGATTTAGAGAGAAAGGAATGGGGCAACGATCATTATCTTTTGTCTGTTGTGCTTGCTAGACATTCTTGTAATATAACTTGGTGAATATGCCTTGTTAGATGTGTATGGAAGGAGTTTTGGACAGCTTGTTGACTATTGCATTGATAGGTTATACCTTTCCCTTTTTTGGTCTGAGATGTTTGAAACTCCGAAAGTGTACACTAGCAAGGTTTTCGTATGTCAGGTGTGAACAAGAATACTCCTATCTATTTGTTGAGTCAAATTCCATCACACTAAGGTACAACACCATCCTGGTTCTTTATACCTTGATGCATTGTGCCTACGTGTCTTATCAAACATAAGGTAATTGGCCCTTTTAAAATCCCAAATCCCCAGTAACCAAATCATCATCATCATCATCATCATCATCATCATTATCATATTTTCTAATAAAGTTGGCTTGTTGGTGTCTCTTGTCATCATCTTATTTTCTTCTTACTTCCCTTCGTGCTAACATGGTACCATGAAAATTAATCATAAACCATCAATAATGCATCCATCCTGTATCCACAAACCATCTGCATATCATATTATATCATATAAGAAACATTGATCATCTCGCATGCATTGCATAATATAGATTGGTTATTCTAAGTATCTCATAAACCATACATTTATCATCCATTTGCATAATCATAAAAGCATCATCATATCATATCATGTGCATCCATATCATCCATGCATCATCATATCATCCATTACATATAAACATCATGATCATCTCATTTATATCATCAATAATGTAACTATCATGGTACAAATCAGGATCAAATGTGTGTAATATATCAAAGTAGACATGAGGTTACCCATGGCTGATGACTATCTACATCATCAAATTTGTCTACATCAAACATTCGAGCAAAACTAATCTTGAACCTCTTTGTTGCGAGATTGACCCTCAAATTGAACCTTTTTGCTCGATCTCTCGAGGGGGTAGTATAAATTTTTTTTTCATTTGTTGGGGAAATAGTGGGGCATCTGAAAAAATATGAGAATTTTTTAAATTTTGATCAAGACAATTTATTCTTTGAACCAACGCATTGAGTACTTTGCTTCAAAGAGGGGAAAAATGTAGACATGGAAAATATACCAATCACACCTGATCCTGATTTTACTAACACTAGTTCATCTTGAATCATCTCTCTGCTAATCATTTAATTAAATAATCTCTATTTAATTAAATTCATCACATTTCATCTCTTAATTAAATAAATCAACTTTCTCTAATTAAGTCATCATCTTCTGTTAATTAAATAAATCAATTTTATTTAATTAATTATGTAATCCCCCTTTTAATTAAATAATTCATTTTGTTTAATTAAATCTCTAAAGTCATTCTATTAAATTAAATCAATCTTTATTTAATTTAATCTAACTTCATCCCTCTTTAATTAAATAAATCAAAATATTTATTTAATTAATTCTAAGTTCATATTTCTCTCAACTTTGATTTAAATCAATCCATAAATGTAAATCAAATTGTCACATCATTTAATCCCTCATTAAACTAATCAAATCCTAATTAATTTAATCCTAATCCATCAAATCCTCTAGCTTTTGCCACTTTCTCATGAAAATCAATTGATCAATTTATTAAATCATCTATTTTCTTTCAAAAAGGAATCAATGGTTGGAATATTCCCCAAATTTGAAAAATCCCTCCAAAAGGGTTTGTACATCCAACAAAGCATTGAAAATCTCTTACATGTCCTTTTCTTGAGCCATGTGACATTAAATTCACCTTTCACCTTATCCTTCAAGCCATCTTTTGAATTTGAATCTCCCCCCTCTTTGCACATTCTCCAAAATGTGCTCAAGCTTCCTCCATTCACATCTTGACAAGTGGCACTTGCCCATTGGATGTTGAATGATCCCACATTGCTTCATTTTGATCATTCCTTCATCTTGTCTTTCTATAATTAGAAGGCTTTCCTTTGTATTTTAATCATCCACAATTTGAGCAAGTTTATTATACTCAATTCCATCCTCAAGCATCACCATTTTCATCAATTTTATCAAAGTCTTAGCTAGGTTATGCAAGTTTTTCATCATGGAGCTCAATTTAATCTTCAAAAAAGTGGATCAACCTTCATCACTCATCAACATTTCATCATAGGAGTTGGGAAAAGGCCAATTTTCACATCAAATTGGCACTAATTCCCCCATGGGATCAAGAGTTTGCATGATTAATTAAGATTTCATTGCATTTTTATTGTGTTCTTCATTCTTATTTCCTATTTTGAGCCTTGTTAATGGATTTTATGGGGAATCTTAATTCTTACTTGCATTTGATCTAACTATGTGTTTGTTTCTCGTGTTTTGCAGGTATTAGGATTGGGGTTCTACATTTATAAAATTGATTTATCGACCATGTTTGGCCTTTACATCCTTTGCTAAATGTTAATAATAATTTTGAGACCTTATCATACATTGTCCTAGGAGATCCCCTCTCTTAGAACATCTTATTTGCACGTGCAATTTTTGATCACTTAAGTGATTGCTCATCGCTGAAGTAACTTTTGTTGTTGGGCTCATTACCGTAATGAGGGATGGGCCTTTTTTTCTCTTTACATCATGCGTTGCTAAAAGTTTCTATTCTCTGTGATTGATTATCATGACAGGTTATATGGTTGTAGGCCTTGTGTATTACCTATCGCTGAAACATTTCAACTTCATGTTTCTTTTCAACGATGAGCAATGAATATTATCTTGTCTTTGTGTCATGCCATCGTAGAAGTGTATAACAACTTTTTTAGTTTCTGCGATGAGTGGTGGAAATGGATTGAAGGGAACAGTGTGATCACCACGTATTCGAGTTTGGTGCCATCGCTAGGATTAATCATTTCTAAGAGAATTCACAACTCTAAGTCAGTTGTGGCGATATATGATGGCTTGTGGATGTATTGTGGTATCATTGGAACATTTTCTTCACCAAAATACAAAAGCAACCTTGTCACCTTTCTGTGACAAGCAATGTGGAATATTCCTTCTAGCAGGGGTGTGTCACTCATTGTAAAAGTTTGGACATAACTTCGAGGTACAACTACAATAACTGATGGGGTCCATTATGTAGTGTGGGTTAGTGGATGGTTACGTGATAATTGCTCAGGATTCCATCGTCATTTTAAAGCATAGTTGTAAAACACATGTGGTGATGGTTAAGGAGGATTGTTGATCATGTTTTAAATACAAAATATCAATGGCTTGGGTTTAAATTGGAATGACTATTTGTCAGTTCACTCACATGAACAATCCATCAACCATTAATGGTGGATGCACTTCAATTCTGAGGTATTAAGAAGGTTGTTGAGTATTTTCTTTCATAATTGCAGTTGTCATGAGTAGAGGAACTAGCTAAGCAAAGAAGTGAAGAAAGCAAAGCTCCTAAAAAGGTGATTTCTGAGGAACAACTAACTATTTTCTCAGGTAAGTTAATCCCTTGGCCTCTGTGGGTAGTTTGTGCATTGAGTAGTTCAGAAATTGGGTAAGTGGCTAGGGTTTGTGTTCAAAATTATTATTTTCGCCTGCTCAGAGGGAATTGAAGTTATTACTCATAGGGTTTGGGGTAAAGAAGGTGGAATTGTTATTTTTATTTTGAGCCTTGTGAATTTAAAGTGTTTAAGGTGTAATTCCATGTTATTTGAAAAACCCTAGCTTTGTTGCATAGTAAAACTGAGTGAACATAGTGGGTCTAAAGCTAAACTTGAAGGAAAACCTACTTAGAAATGGGTTAAAAGACCCAAACCCCAGGATGACCAGCCCAAGCTTGAAGTAGTAGAAAAGCCTAAAAAGCAAAGAACCATAAAGAAGGATCATCCTAGGTTTATGGAGGAACCCTTTAAGGACCTAGCTATAGAGGTAAAGAAGAAGGTGGGAAAGAGAAAAACTGGTGAGGGTGCCTTGACTATCCATTTTGAGGATGTCGCCTATGAGATTTGTGATATTGTAGTCCCAAAGAGTGGCTAGGATTTTTTTTACTATGCTTTCAAAAATGAGACTTGCTAACCACCCCACCTGCAACTTATGGGATTGTGACATAGGAAAGTTGGTATGCCCAAATGTGCTTGTGGAGGTAGACCTGATGTTGGAATTGGCGAAGTGCTATGATCCGATGGACAAAACAATCAAGAGATTTCCTGACTTTGTTCCCTTGTTGGAAATCTCAGCGAGACAGATAATGGAAGTGTTTCAAGTAAATCCATCTACCTCTGAGTCCATTAATTTTTGCAAGTTGTACAATGAATATGATAAACTTAGATCTCGGTACAAGAAGAGTGTTTTTACTATACATAGGATGCATGAATTCAAGAAAAATGGAAAGCCTTTTAGCCCCTTGAGATGGAACCATATGATTGTGTTGACTTTGAAGATTACTTGAAAAGTACCTATTATGCAATATGTCTAGTCTTGCATAAGGATTATTACATTAAGATGGATATTTCCCTGATGACCTTAGCGATTGATATTCAACAAAAGTACCAAAGAAGGGTTTCGAATTATGCTTCTTACATTGTTAAGCATTTGCATGAGGACATGGTGAAATTGAAAGATTTCGCTCGTCCATTGTTGTGTAGAAACTATTCTCTATTGATGCACTTGCTACTACGGAAGAGAAAAAAGGCGATGAGGAATCATATAAGGTTAAGAGAAAGAGATGACATGGAAAATGAATTGTTGGCACAAATGTGGACACATATTTGGGATGTGCATTGTCCACATTTTGATTACATATGTTTTGCAATGTTTTCAAATTATTGGAGCTTGAGCAATTGGGTGTGAATCCCATGTATAGAATTTCACAAGGTGTCAAGGAGATTTTAAGGCCCTTGGAATATAAAGAGGACACTAAACAAAAATTCAATTAGGGAGACTAGTACCTCCATACCAATTACACAATAATTAGAATTAATGGAACCCCAGTGCCAACTCACATGTTTCCAATATATGTGTTGAATAGACAAGAATTTATAGAAACAATGTGGAAAATGGATGCCGTGGACAAGGAACACTTCAGAAAGACAAGGAAGGCATTCTTTGTGAATCCTTATTGTGAGTTCACATATTTTAGCTGCACCTCAAAGGAGGGTATTGATAGGTTTGGATCTCTTCTAAATAATTACAGGTTGAATCAAGAATTCATTAGGTTTTGTGACCCTGAGGGAGTGATCTCTACTTAAAGAAGAGCAAGAGGGTTGTCAGGAAAGCCCCATCAGTTCCTCTTTTAGGAGGATGTGATTATGAATTTATCCACTAATGAAGAAGTTAATGTAAGGAAGAATGCATGGAGAAGGATATGTATAATTGAAGAGAAGATGCTAAAGGAAAAACCTTTCTAAGTCAGCCCCTATTTAGAGGTGGAGGATAAATTTGTGAAGGAAAAATTAATGCTTATAAAATTCAGTAATAAGAGCTTCTTTGAGAAAGTGAAGCAAGCTAAGATTAAAGCCAAGGTGGCCAAGGAGAACCATGATGCTCAGTTGAGGAGCCATCCAACTCAATCCTTTGCTCCAAGCCTCCATGTGCGAACAAAAGAGACAAGTGGAACACATGCAGACACTCCATTAGTGACTTATTCACTAAGTGAGAAGATTGGTGAGGCTCAAGTCCCAGAGGAAACAAGAGAGAAAATTCCCATGGAGTAGGAGGTGGATCAATATTTCCCTGAAGACAAGGATGATGCCTTGAATATAGTGGTCCCCCCTAGAAGGATTGTAAAGTGGGTATACAATAAGACTAAGAATAATGATGTAAGAATAAAGGCTTGTGTAGAATTTATGTGTGATGATGCTTTCTTCAAGACCAAAGAATTCAGAGAATTTTCCATCCATGTTAAAGGATCTAACATTAAAAAAATGACTAAGGAAGTAAAGGAGAAAGTTGACCTCTCTTTATAAGAAGAAGCTAAAAAGGAGGAGGAGGAAAAAATAATACAAGAAATTGATAACATGTCACCTGAAGAGGCAAGAAAATTGGTGAAAGGGACTGGGACACTCTTATTGCCTAGGTGTGACATATCATCTACTATTGCACTAGATACAAATAGGAATGATCTTGATGCCTCTATTTCTGATGAGGTTTTTGAAAATAAAGTCGTTGGATGAAGTTTTATCCCCAAGTTGCATACACTCGCCATCTGGTCTATGGAACCAAATACGGGGAAGCCTGATGTCATAAAATATGTGTAGAAGGAGATTGGATCAGTAGTTTTGAGAAGGGCAACAAAAATGACTACTATTGCAGCTCCATAATTGACAATACATGCTACAATGTTAACCATAGATACTACTTATATTTCATAGGCTAGCTATAAGAGGTTTTTGTATAGATACGAAAAAATAATGGATGAACATAATAAGGTGCTTGCTACAACATAGAGGGTTCTTCCATCTCCAACAAGTTCTTCCTCAGACATGTCTACATAGGACGAAGAGACTCTATCTCTTAGAATTTAAAATTTGAATCAAGATCTAAAATCAAAAAAGGAAAATATAAAGAACGCCAAACTGGAGATAGTCAAAGTGGCATATGATGTATTTGAGGATGTATTGAGACACAGACTGACCAAATTTTTCAATAGAGTTGATGATGTGTGGGTATCCTACAAGAACATCCATGAGGCTAACATCAAGAATTTGTAGGTTCAGAGGGCCTTTCAATTTGAATGGAGAAAATGGAGTACTAGGGTTGGAACACTGAAGGAGATGATGTCCAAAATGTAGGAAGATCCTAAAGCTCCTACTTATGTTCCTGAAATATTGTAGGCCATTGATTTGATTAATGAAATAACAACTTTCCATGGAAATTTAGGAATGTAGCTCCAAAAAAAAATTAAGAGTGTTCAGGTATATGGAAGAGTATAGTATGACTAAAATATTGGATGACAAGGGTGATTTGATGGATTTTTCCAATTAGAAACATGAATTGGAATAATGGTTGCCACAGGCTAAGACAATGTTAACAGTAATTGATTACTCCATGTTGAACCCACACATTGATAACATGGATGTAGTTGAAATGAGAATGGATGTATTTGTTAAAGAAGCTCGAGCATTAATTAATGCAAGGTATGCTCAACATAGCACCAAAGTGAAAAACTTTCTAGACATGAGATGACCCACTGAAGATGAGTATCACACATGGTTGGAGAGGTTCACTGAATGATCCTATGTTAGGAAGGTGATGACAAATGTGGTGAATAAGAGACAAGAGAGAAATAATGCATAGCCTAGAAATAGTACAGATTATACTTTTGTTCAAGTATTGAAAAATATTGTTCTCCCCATATCATGAAGGGCTATGGTATAGATGTTGACTTGGATGGGTCAATCCTACTTCCTTTTATTTCTTTTTATGCTTTTATATTTGGTGACTAAGCATGCACATGGTTAACATTATGGCTCGCGAGGAAGATATTACGATGTTGTTACAACAATTGAAAGGTTCCTTTTGGAAGGCATATTTATCTTCCTCTACAAATGAAAATAATTTTTTTATGATATGCTTTCCCCCCACTTTGCAAAATGAAAATATAACCATCTTGGGGAATTTTGAAATTAAAATTGAAATGTATGTCAAATGAAAATGTGACTTTGATTGTAATTTGGCCTAATGCTTGTTGCTCCCATGCTTCTATAAATGGAATTTCAAGGTCAATTACATAGGTATTTTGATGGTTAAGCAAGTTTTGAGCTCATGTATAAGTAATTCTAATAATTTCAAGCACAAAAAAAAATATTAGTGTTATGTCTTAGGAATGTATTCAGATCTGTAATAAGCTTAATTGTTCTACAATAGCAAAGATATATGAATGATAATTCCAAGTTCCTAGATTAGTTTCTCTCCTCTGTAATTTTGGCTTTCAAATTATGAATAAAGGAATCAAGGTTCATTTATTCATCTTCAATCACTCTAATTGAATATGTGATTTCATCTTTTCCTTTAGTTCAAAGAGCTAAATAAATGCTTAAATGAGATCATAGATTTTTAAGTGAAATTTAGGGATTGTTAAGAAGTTTCTAATTCTGGATATATCGAGTTATGTGTTACAAAGTAATATGCAATAGTCTACAAATTCTTGTTTCCATTTTCTAATGTATTACAGTTTATTGCATATGTGAATCCGTTGCCCTCTGATAAGGCATTGGTCCATTTTTTTGGTCATCTTTGGTGTTAGTGAGCTGCCTGTACCTAACAAAGAACACAAATCTTTATGACAATTTCTGACACACCAGTAATTGTAGTATAGTAGTATGAAGTACTTCTCATTCCTAGTTGTAGGTACAATTCGTCAAAGGGTCTACCAAATCCTTAAGGAATTTGTCTATTTGCATATGATAGGGATTTATCTATTTGTTTTCAATTTTTGTGATAAAATGGCATGAGAGTATCATATAGACATTTTCAGGATTAGCCTCCTAAGTTTCATAGATCCCGAAGAGTAGAGGTCTAGCCTAGCAAGCTAGTACTTTTTTGTTGGGAAATCCTTTCCTTTACTTATCATTGGATTCTAGAAAATTCATAGGTAAATGGTGAGATTAAGTTTGGTTCTAAAAAATAACCAACAAATTGGGGACTTTGCTAGGGACATTGCTAATTCTGAAGTCTATAGGTAGATCTGGTATAGTCAAAGTCAAATATTTTAATTATTCTTCACTTCTTGGAGAACAAGTGGTTCAAATTTTCATCATATAATCCACATCTCTAAGTTTTATGCTTCAAGTTTGATTCATTCCTCCATCTTTTGTTGGGTTATGTTCAAAATTTTCTCAAATTGCAAGTGCAACCCCAAAGTGTGATAAATTTTTATTTCCCAGTATCCTTGGTGGCGACTCTAAAGTATCTCGTGCCGGTATAAGAATAAATTCCAAGAGAGAAAGTGAGAAATAGAATTCTGAGATACAATTTTTTCCCATGAGGAAGACCAAAATTTACACAAAGAAGCATCTTGAATAGAAGATGGAGCCCAAGCATTTGAAGGAAAAGCAACCCACCTGGGTGAAAAGACATGTTGAATCAAGTAAGTCAACTAAACTTCCTACTGATGCATCTCCTACTTTTAATAATGACATAAATATTGTAGGTATTCATGAAGAAGCATGGGAAGTTGAGGTGCCTAATGTAAATCAGGGGAGTTTTCCCACTGAGGAAGTTTTTGATAATGAACTTGATGTCTCAAGAGAAGAAGATAGGTGTGAATTCTGGGAAAATCATAAGACATTTCTAGATCCTTCAACTCTTGGATTTGGATTTTTTTTTAATGGGGATAATTTTAACCCAAGAGGTGAACCCGCTAATGTAGAAGTGAACCTTCCCATTAAGGGAGAACCAACTAATCTTTCTTTCTTTACTCTTGAGCCAAGTGAGTCCAGAGATATTCTAGAAGATGAGGAAGATATAAATAAAGACATGTGAGCCTTAGAAGAAGAAGATCTTAGGATTAAAGAGGAAGAAGAACGTAGGCTCAGGGAGTTGGAAGAAAAAAGGGAAAATGAGTTGAATGAAAAGGAAGATAGAATTAAGGCTAAGATGCAAGAAAGGGATGCTTAGAGGCAAAGAATAGAAAAGATGAGAGAAGAAGCAAAGAAAAAGGAATTTTATGAAAATTATTCTAAATTTGCTACTAAAATAACCCCTGATCCACCTAAGGTGACAATTCAAATAGGAAACTCTATTGAAAACACTTATACTACATCCATTACAACTTACAAAGCCTCAGATCCATCTGTTGCTACTAAGAAATTACAACATGTAGATCATGGGAAGAAGCCCATTGATCAACCAAAGAAAGCTACATTAATACCTTCGTACCAATACCAACACAAGTACCAATACTTCATCTGTTAATACTTCCACCCAAAATGTTAAGATTGATCCTACCCCATCAACTACACCTGAAATCTTGAGATCTTGATATTGCAATTGGAAAATGACGAGTTACTAGAAGAGTTGAAGAAAATTGAAATGAAGGCCTCAAATGTAGAAATAGCTAGAAATATTTATTTTCTTAAGATCTCCATACCAGATCTATTAGCTTCAAGCTTTGGAAATTCTAAAAAATGAATCACAAAAGAAGAAGTCTCAAGGACATACTGAAATGATAAAAGTAAGAATTCTTATTTTGAAGATGATGAGAGAAAGAAGGAGGTGGTAATAATAATGGAGATGGAAAAGGTAAGGATAAGACTCAATCTGATGACCAAAAAGATGATCAGCCTAGAAATACTCATAGAGACTGAACTACCAGGAGACCAATACAAGTTGAAAGATATCAACAATCATGCTTCACTGGGATTCCTATTTATCCTAACCCATTTTCTGAAGATTTCAGGATTTCTTTGGTTAGATTCTTTGGAAACAATGCCTTGAGTGGTGAGGACCTCCTCAAAGAATTTTCCAATGTCATGGATGATTTTGAGGTAGAAGCAGAGGATTTCATGATGAAGTTATTCATGTAGTCATTTACTAAGGATGCCAGCGAATGGTATAGGAGTTTTCCTACTGAAAGTATTGGGTCTTGGGAAGAGTTTAAGTGGCCATTCAGAGAATAGTATGGTGATAAAACTAACTCAAGATTCCTTCTAAACCAGTTCAATAATATTTTCAAAAGTTCTAATGAAAGTGTGGCTGATTTCAATGTGATATTTCAAAAGGCCATGAACTAGCTAGCTCCCCATTTAAGACTAAATTACAATGTATGCCTAGTGAGCTATTGCAATTCCTTTGATGCAAAGATGTGCTATCACTTGCTAGATAAAAACCCTCAAACATTGAGAGGGGCTTATAAAATGGCCATCCACATTGAAAGTATTTGTAGAGCAACTAGTAAGGTTGGGAGAAGGGATGATGTAAAGGTCCTCAAGAATCCTAAGAGAGAGGATAAGAATTCTAGTGCTAAAGGAGGTTCTCTTGAGGACAAGATTGATAATTTCACTACTACCATGAAGAGTCTAACTGAGAGAATTGCAAAGCAAGATAAATATTTTTCAAAAGAAAGGTCCAATTATCATAAGAATGAAATACCTCATTGGTTGCAGGATCATCTATATAATACAAACTAGAATAATGGGAAGCCCATTCCTACTAACCAGAGAAATTTTCAAAACAAGGTTTGTCCAAATCCCTTGTAGAAAAACTCAACCAATTTTTATGATGAGACCCCTTGGTGCATATTTTTCCAAATGCCACATTTTACTAATCAGTATGCAATTACACAGATGGTTGAGGTTGATGAAGGTGTACATGATGACTGTGATCAGTCCAATGCGGATGATGTTGACATTAATATGATCATGGATGGTTTTGATTTTACTAACAATGAATGCTCATTTGATTTGGAGTCTCATGAAATGGATGTGGATGACCAAAGTCATATCACCAACAAGTTCTTTCTGATGAAGATGTTGATAGTGATAATGAAGTGTACACATTGGAAGTGAGTGAAGACAATGTGTCCCTAAGGAGACCTTCAGATGAGGAAATTGCAAGATATACAGTGACCTTGGCCACTCAAGGAAAAAGCTCATATCATCTGAGGAATAGAAAATTTGGTGGTGAACATGGTAGTCATGTTCTCTTTATCAAGGAGCAAAATGTGAAAGACAAAGAGAAAAATTCTAATGGAAAAGTAGAAGCACCTAAGGCTAAGGAAATTAGGGGAGATAAAATTTAGGCAAAGAAGGTTGATAAACCAAAAGTATATGGAGACCACAAGTCCCTTGCTATGAAAAAAAAGGAAGATAAGAAGAATTTTGAAGCTACAAGAAAATATTCCAAGCCCAAAGTTGAAACAAAAAAGAATCAACAAAAGGAGAGTGGTATATAACAAGGTATGATCCCAGTTGAATTACCTAAATACACTCCTATTGACATGTTTCAATTGGTTAGTCAATTAAATGTTTATGTCCCTTTGCTTGAGATTATGAGAATTGACGAGCACAAACAAAATTCAGTAGCCCTTATCGATGGTGCTACTACAGCTTGTTCTGAATTAGTGGTATCCACTCCGCCCAAAGTGATTGAAAAGGAAAATAAATATAAAGAGATTGAGGGAGTAATCATTGAGATCCCTCATATTTTTCTAGTAAATTCAATGACTGCATGTCTTGGAAAGATAGAACCATTCTTCCTCACACTGATATTTGAGGGAAACTTTTTGAAAAATTGTATCATTCATTCTAGAGCATCCAACAATATAATGTGAACCAAGATCATGGAGGCATTAGGATTACAAGTTGACAATACCCATGGTAAGTGCTATGCTATGGAATCAAGGGAACTCCCTGTGATCAGTGTAATCAATGAGCTTCCTTATAGACTAGTTGCTTATCTAGAGAAAGAGTTCAAGATGAGTGTGGTGGTAGTAGATATCCCACCCAATTATGGAATGCTACTATCTAGGAAATGGAGTGCTTCCAAGGGAGGCAACATGTAGTATGATATGTCGTATGCTATGTTCCCCATTGATGGTAAGAATTTCTAACTGGTCAAAGAACCAAAAGTGCCACATGCTGGAACATGCTTCTAAGGATGTTATAATTCTTTTTATAGATATTGACATCAAAAGAGAATGTGGCAGGAACCTTACACCTATAAATAATGAAGTTATAAGAGTATCTAATAAGGATGGGCTCTGGAAGATGTACTTTGATGGTGCAAGCAATAAACAAGGGTTTGGTGCAAGAATATTGTTGGTATCACCTGCTGATGGGTGTTTTTGCACCTTCTCAACACAAGAAATGCATAAGTGCACTACCTCTCTTGAAAGGTAGAAATATTCAAATGAGTTACAAATCACTACCCCAAGGTCTCTCGGGTGTTAGGTCTTGACAAGCTTGGAATCTCTCAGTTGGTTGATGTGTTTTGCTGGTAACATAGGGTGGTCTTACATATGAGTTACAAAGCATGGGAAGTTGGGTTTGAAAATGCAGTTTCAAAGTGTTGTAAGTGAATGAATAGTGACTGCCCACTCAAAACACCAAGCTGAAACCCACCAAGTTCATCTCATTTAGCTTCATGGTGATGTTTGAGATCCTACTCTAACTAAGGACTAAAAGAAATAGCAAAAGAGAAAGGGTTAAGAAAGTTTTTCTAAATCTAATCTATAAATGAAAAGCAACAATGGAGGCTGCTATAGTAGACAAACTTCCCAAACTAGATTTTTCTTGACCAAGAGAACCTATAGCTACACAAAATCAGTGCAATCTTCTAAGGTCTGTAGATTTTCAGATTACACATGCACATCATCAACATGAAATTGAACTAGGTTGTAGCAATGGAATAAAGAAGCCCAGGCTAACTTTACATAATAGTTTATCATCAACAAGTGCTAAAAGTATGGCTAAAATTTTATCACATACCATAACAACAATTTCCATTATCACATCCACTCAAGAAACTATAACTAAAACACTTGGAAGTAGAACCATGCATGCATAATGAACAAACTCAAAAGAAACACACATAAATCATTCAATGTTGCTTTCTATTAATGCAGAATGCATTTACACTAGTTCTCCAACCGTTTACAAATGAGGGGCAAGCCCCTATTTATAGTTTTCCAAAGCCCAAATGAATGGCTAGGATTGATTCACAATGTGTGGCCAAGATTCATTACAAGTTAGGGTTTCACCTACCCCCAACATTTATCAATTTTAAAATAGACTATTTTGTCTTCTTCCCTATTTTTTCTTGTAGCCTATTTTGTCATCTAGCGACCCTAGCACTGTAGCAATTTTGTCTTGTAGTGACTACCTTCCTTGATGCAACTGAAAACTTGTAGGAAGATGCCCTTTGTCTGATATTTTTGTTGCATCCTTTATTACAAATTAGCATCCCCAAGAAGTGGGTGTGCTACTCCTGATTCTAGCAGACAACTCCTAAAAATCATCATCATTTGGTGGAAAATAAAATAGCTCCTTTTTGTTCCTTTGAAGGTCAGCCTTTGCAGTTTTGTCACTGCCTTCCTTGGCATGCATTCATATGTTGGTTAGTCCTTCATTGTTTATGCAAACATCCCTTTCCTCTCTTCCTCCAGGGGCTCTTGCAGACTTCTTTGAAGGCCCCTCAGTAGGTTCCATAAATCCTACACCCAAAGATGCAATAAGTGCCCTTACATATAGAGGCAGAAAACACTAGTTAAATCCTACAAATCCATTGTTTGATCCATCCATGCATCATTAAAAGATCATAATATTCATATTTGGAGCTCATTTCAACCACAAACATAAATGTGAGTTCAAGGGTGTTGGAACCATAGGGTGGAGGGACAACGGATGGAAGACGGCGAGTAGACGATGGAAAAAACACAACCTTCAATAGAGGAACACCCGCAAGTGACTGAAAGTAGATGACGGAAGACAAACAAAGGGTGGACAGTGGGCGAACGACACGTGGATGACGAATAGTAGATGACAGACAGATGGATAGCAGATGATGGATGAAGGCCTGGAAGGAAGTTCCCATGGACGATGATAGAGGGACAATGACCCACAAGGAAGTTCCCATGGATGGCGATGAAGGGATGACAACCCTCAAAAAAGTTCCCATGGATGATGATGAAGGGACGATGGCCCGCAAGGAAGTTCCCGTAGACAGCGATGGAGGGACGGTTGCTCGCAAGGAAGTTTTTGTGAACAGAAATGGAGGGAGGATGACCCGCAAGGAAGTACCATGGATGGTGAAGGGATGGTGGCTTGCAAGGAAGTTCCCACGGATGGAATAGAGGGAGGACAGACTGCAAGGAAGTTCCCGTAGATGGCAATGGAGGGATGGCGACCCAGAAAGAAAGTTTTGAAATGAAAATGGAGGGACAACGACTTGCAAAGAAACTTTTGAGAAAAAAATGGAGGGATAGTGGCCCACATGGAAAGTTCTAAAATGGAAATAGAGGGACGGCTACCCACAAGGAAAGTTTTGAAATGGCAACGGAGGCACGACAACCCACAAAGAAATTTCTACAACTTCCTGAAACTTAACAAAACCTTGGCAGCTCACTTAGGCATCATAGAAACATCCCAAATCCATAGGAAACTTGTCCCCAAAGCCAAAATATGAAGAAAAAAATGAATCAAGAAAGCAGGGACCAAGTCAGTAGGAACAAGGAAAAAGGAAGAAAAAGGAAGGGGGCACTTTGTTTCTCTCTCAGATTCGAATGCCCCAAGTAAAATAAAGGGCAAGGAGCAACGTTTATAGTCCAATTTCTATTAATGGCATGCATTGATTTCTTGGTATAGCGGACCCGGGTTAGGTGAGATGCAGAAACCCACACTCATTTGGATGCTTATTCAATGTTCAGACGAAGAAACTAAGTGCGGAGCCCACCATGCGGGCGACAGTTGGGCATTAGTCGCCACTTAGCAGTGAAACATGAGCAGCAACTCGTATGAGGTGACCTATAGTTGCGGGTCCATGAGACTTGACAAACGTCGAGGAAAAAGACCAAGGGAAACTTGTAAGGAAAGTTTCGTAAAGGCAAAAGACTTAGTGAAATTCAGGTGGGTGAATTTGGTCAAGGGTAATTTGATCGTTTGAAGGCACATGACCAATTTGCGCTTGGAAATAGGGGTTCACAAAGAGAGATGAGAGTGAAAATGACCCATCAGGAGTGAAAAGAGGGGGTCTCTGCCTTCGGAAAAGTGTGTGTGGAAAACATCCACAAAATCACCTAGTGCCAGTACATACATGTTTTCTTTTACTTTGTCCTTTGTCTGCACAAACAATGTGGTAGAGTATGAAGTATTGTTACTAGGATTGAGGCTTGTTGAAAAGCATGGGATAAAGAAGTTAATGGTAATCAGAGACTCTGAGTTGGTGATATCCCAAGTAAGATCCAGATATGCATGCAAGAATAACATATTGAAAAAATACATAAATGTTCTATGGGATTCTATTGAATAGTTTGACGCCTTTGGAATGAACTAGATGGAGAGAGGATGTAACAGAGTGGCAGACTTACTTGCAAACATTGCATTAAGACCACATGATTTAACTTTTGTAGGAATCTCTAAGGTTGAGGTTCAAGCAAGGCCATTAATTCCTAACAATGTACATAATTGGAAAATCTTCAATGATGATGATGATATTCTGAAATTTTTGAAATTTGTTGATGAATATGAAGGTTAGAAGATTGAATTTGAGGAATTTTTTTAAAATGTAGATGGTAAGGATACAGTCTTTGGGAATGAGGTGATTCAACTAAAGAAAAAAAATATTCTGAAGGGCCTTGTAGCACTAGAAAGGGTCTTTGATACTCAAGACAAGAGCAAAGTTAAAACAACTACCACCCATCCATAGGACCTAGAAGAACTAAATTTGGGGATGGAAAATTCCCCTAAAAAGGTATATGTAGGAAAGAAGATAAAACCTAAGATAAAGGCAATGGTGATTTCCTTATTGAAAAAATACAGACATGTCTTTTCTTGTTCATATGATGACCTAAAATCATATAGAGGGGAATTATTCCAACATGATATTCCTCTAAAAGAAAATGCAAAGCCTTCCAGGTAGAAGCAAAGGCCCATTAATCCAACCTTAGCTCTGAAAATGCAAGAAGAATTGGTTAAGGTAAGGGATGCTAGCATCATAAAGCCTATTAGGAATTCCTCATGGGTGTCTAATTTAGTACTAGTTAGGAAGAAAAATGGTGATATAAGGTTATGTGTGGATTTTATAAATATAAAAATATCATCATTAAAGGATAACTATCCACTGCCAAACATGGAAGCCATGTTGTAGAAGGTAACTAGCTGTGAGCTATTATCAATGATAGATGGTTTTTCTAGATACAACCAAGTGAAAGTGAAGGATTCTGAGCAGTATAAGACTACATTCACAACTCCATGCAACACCTATGTGTATTTAATGATTTCATTTGGTTTAACTAATGCAGGTGCCACTTTCCAAAGGGCTATGGACATAGCCTTTTCTGATTTTATTGATGTGTTCTTGGAAATCTACCAAGATGATTTGATAGCCTACTCCAAGAAGGAAGAAGATCACCTATCATGCACTTGGAGAAGATATTTATCAGGGTATTGTTATATCGAATGTCACTAAACATAAAAAAGTGTGCCTTTGGAGTTATTGAAGGTAAATTATTGGGGCACATTGTGTCCAAAGAGGGAGTGAGAATTGACCTTGAGAGGGTAGCTTCCATAGACAATATTCTCCAACCAAAGAATGTAAAAGGAATTTGGTCATTCTTTGGCCAGATCAACTTCTTGAGGAGATTTGTAACCAATTTTGCATAGATTACAAGACATATCTCCAAGATGCTGAAGAAGGGAGAAAAGGTAGTTTGGAATGAAGAGTCTAGTTAGGCATTCAAGAGCATAAAATAGGCTATCAAGGAGACCCTAGTTTTAAGAACTCCTTACTTTTCCAGGCCATTACAAATCTTTTAATTTTCATCATTTCATACTATTATTGTTGTCTTGTTACAAAAGAATGAAGAAGGTTTTGAACAACCAATTTCTTTCTTTAGCAAATCGCTTGAAGCTGCATAGATAAAATATGATTTAATGGAGAAGCAAGAATATGCACTTGTTAAGGCTATGAATAAATTCAAGACTTATTTAGTTGGAGCCACAATCATTGCTTATGCCCCAACTGTAGTTGTAAAGGACATCTTTACCCAACAAGAAGTCATGCGTAGAAGATGTAGGTGAATAAATAGAATTCAAGAATTTAATATTGACATCTAGATAACCAAATTGGTGAGAGGTCAAGGATTGGCTAAGTTAATGGCTGAAGTGAACCTGGATACAAATTAGATAAATATGGAAGATGATTCTAGAAGATCTCACATTTGTGATATGGAGTGTTGTGATTGGTATAAAAATGTTATTTATTATTTGTAGAGAATGTAGTGATCTGAAGGATTGACTAAGAATGAGAAAAGAACTCTCAAGTTACATGCCATTAAATATGTGATCATAAGAGGTGAGTTGTGGTGGAGAAACTTGGAGGGTGTATTGTTGAAATGTTTTGATGAGACCAAAGCTTTTTAGTTGTTAAGAGAAATGGATGGTGGGGTAAGTGGTGGACATTACATGGCTAAAACCACTGCCCACAAAGTATTGAGGGTTGGATTATGGTGGCCTATAGTTTCTAAGGATGCGTGCAAATTAGTAAAAGCATGTGATGCATGCCAAAGGTTCTCTGGGAAACTGAGATTCTCAGGTAACATGCCTCTTAGACCAGTTATCGTGTAGAAACCCTTTTAATAATGGGGTATTGACTTCATTGGAAAAATAGCTAAAAATTCTAGGGGGGGAAATTCATGGATTCTTGTGGCCATAGACTAATTTACAAAGTGGGTGGAAGCCATCCCAAAAAAAAGGGAAAAAAGTAAAGTAGTCAGATTTCCTGATGGAAAATATATTGACCAGATTTAGAGTACCTAAGAAATTTGTCTCAGATAATGCAATGTGATTTAGATCTAAGGAATTTATAGACTTTTGCTCAAAACATGGAATCAAGATGTCATACTCTTCACTATATCACCCTCAAAGAAATGGTCAAGCAAAATCAAGCAATACAAGCTTGATGAAAATTATCAAAAGGATTCTTGAGAAGAATAAAATATCTTGGCATTCCAAGTTATAGATAGCCTTATGGGAAGATCGAGTGAATGTTAAGAAGGCCACTGGCCATGCACCTTTTGATCTAGTATATGGTATTACAGCTAGGATACCACAAAATAACCTCATGAAAGTGTATAAGTTTTGTCCAAGAATATGAGGACATGTATGACACAATGCAGCATAGGATTGATGCACTAATGGAAGTAGATGAAACAAGGAGGGATGCTCATAAAATAAGTGCCAAGTTGTAGTTGCAAGTCAAGAACTTGCATGACAAGAAAGCATCCTCAAGAAAATTTGAAGTTGGAAACTTGGTGTTAATGTGGAATGAAAGATCCGAAGATAAGGGAAAACATGGAAATTTTGAAGCATCATGTCTTGGCCCTTATTTGATTAGCAACACTCATGGTGACGATTTATATTTCCTACAAGAATTAAAAGGTGAAATTATTGAGCTTCCAGTACATGGATAGTTCTTGAAGCCATATTTCTCTTGAAATATGTTCTCTTCCATTTACATTGTATAGTCTTGCAAATATTGTATATAGGTGTTTGCTTTGGTCTAGTTCTCTTGCCTTGTCTGGATAGGTCCTTGGTCTGCTTCACCATGAGATCTAAAAAATTTCCATGCCTGCAAGAGACATGCATCCCCAGTCGGAGCCACTGGTGGAACCCTCATAAAATTTTTATGTTGCACTTATCTGTGAGAAAGCATTTTCCTGTATGTCTGTTTGGTCAGCTAAGACTAAGGTTTAGGGTTCTATGTGAGGAGTATTCTACATTGAAATTTTTTGTCCTTTTTCTGAAACCCTTTTTCCTTGGTCTATTTGTTTGTTGACCTATTATCAGTTGTTTCCCAGTCATGAAAAAAAATCTGATTCATTGAAGTCTATCTTGTGACCAACCCCATATGGTTAGGATCTCCTGTACCCATCCCTGAATCCTTTTGCGTTCCTAGGTCCTTGAAATTTCTTTATTTTATAAGGTTGATTTATTGGCCTTGTTTGGCCTTTACATCCTTTGCTAAATGTTACTAAGAATTTTGAGACCTTATCATAAATTTTCCTAGGAGATACCCTCTCTTAAAACATCTTATTTTTACGTTCAATTTTCAATCACTTAAGTGATTGTTCATCGCTGAAGTTACTTTCGCTATTGTGCTAATTACATCGATGAGTGATGGGACTTTGTTTTCTCTTTGCATCATGCATCACTAAAATTTTCTCTTCTCTGTGATTGATTATCACGACGAGCGATATGGTGGTGGGCCTTGTGTATCGCCTATCACTAAAACATTTCAAATTCTTGTCTATTTTCAGCGATGAGTGATGGTATTATCTTGTCTTCGTATCATGCCATCGCAAAAGTTTTTCATGATTTTTCTTAGTTTTTGTGATGAACAATGGAAATGGATTGAAGGGAGTGGTGTGATCACAACTTGTCTGAGTTCGGTGCTATCAATGGGATTTACCATCACCAAAAGCATTCTCAACTCCAAGTTGGTTACAAAAATATGTGATGGCTTGTGAATGTATTGTGGTATTGCTGGAACATCCTCTTCACCAAAATACAAATACAACCTTGTCACCTTTCCACTACAAGCAATGTGGAATATTCCTTCTAGCAGGTATGTGTCACTCATCACTAAAATTTTGACATAACTTAGAGGTACTACTATGATGAGAAATGGGGTCTATGATGTATTGTGGGTCAGTGGATGGCTACATGGCAATTGCTCAGGATTCCATCACTATTTTAAAGCATAGTTGTGAAAATAATGTGGTGATGGTTAAGGAGGGTTATTGATCATGTTTTAAATCTAGAAGATTGATGGTTGGGGTTTAAACTAGAATGACTACTTGTTATTTTTCTCATGTGAACAATCCATCAACCATTAATAGTGAATGCACTTCAATTATGAGGTATTAAGAAGGTTGTTTAGTATTTTCTTTCACAATTATAGTTATCACGAGTAGAGGAACCAACTAAGTAAAGACGTGAAGAAAGAAAAGCTCCTGGATAGGTGAATTCTGAGGAACAACCAACTATTTTCCCAAGTAAGTTAATCTCTATTGAATAGGAAAACTGAGAGGGGGGTGAATTAGTTGTCACTGATTTTAACCTTTAATTCAATCACTGGAACTTATACTTAAAAAATTGCTTAAGTGATTAATCATCAAATGCCAATGTAGAAACTCAAATCCAACACATTAACACAATAACATAAGATTTATGTGGAAAAAACAGTAAGGTAAAAACCATGCTAAGGATTAACTCACACTATAGAGAATACCAAAACCAATTACAAAAAGGCTCACTGCCTAAAACAAAGATCACTACTTGAGATAAGGCTCACTTCCTGAGATTAGGCTCACTACCTAAAAATAAGGACTCATTGTCCAATAGAGATACAACTTGGAGGGCTCATTGCCATAGAGACACAAAGAAGACAAAGAAGACTTGTTATAGAGAGACTAAAATCCCAATGCAACAAAGGATTCCACCAAAGTCACTTGATCAACATGCATGAATGATAGAGTTTTCCTTCTGCTCACTGCATCCAGAAACTCAACATTAATCTTTGCACCGATCTCCCACACACAATTCACACAAACTTTTTGAATAGCATCAAAGTCACATCCACTCTTTCACTTATCTTCTTTTCTCTTGTATATTTTTCATTACTAGCTAATCATGTATTTATACTATCTCCAACCTTGAAAAAGATCAATGTTGGCCATCCAACTTCAAATTCAAATTAGGTCAGCATCAAAATAACCTATAGTGGAATTAGAATGATGGCATCCCAAACAAACGCTTCACCAAGACCCAAAATAGATCCAACATGCTTCATCGACTTCGAAGATAGTGCATAACACAAGGTTGGCCAAACTAGTGTAAAACACATAGAACAATTAAGCTTGAAACTTCCAAAAACCAAAAATATATTCAATGGAATTAGAACATCTTAACTCTAGAACTGCAAGTCAAAAGACTTCATCAAACATAAATCTGGACTAGCAACTTTTCTCCCAGACCTCAACCAAAACATAGAAAAAAATAGTTCACAACTGGTGAACACAACTTGAACCTCACAACAAACCAATAGCCAAAATTTTGGATATAGCAACCTTCAATAACCATGACCAACATATTTGGACCACATGAACATAGGGGAAAATACTAGATCATTATTCAGAGCAACAACTAAATACATGTAAACTTCCTTTAATACAATTTTCTCAGTATCTTCAACATATACAACCAACAAAAACTAGATAACCAATTGACCAGTTGGCATCACTGACAACACCTTCATTCCTTTCTTCATTCTTGCAACAATCTCCCTCTTTGTCATTGATGGCAACACATGATGTGAAAAACCAACAAACATACCAGTTTTGAATATACTTTTCAAGATTTTTTGTTTGTTTCTCCCCCTCAAAAGATCATCTTCCTCATTACCTACTTTCTCTCATTATTTTTATCTCCTTTTCACATGCTTTATCTCCCCCTTTGAAATCAATGGAAAAGGAAAAAAGATATCTTCATTGAATCTTCCTTTGAGATGAAAAAAATAATCATAATGATAAAACTTGAAACTACCTACTCCCCCTAAGAGGTAGCCACCGAAACATTAGTCCAAAAAAAGATAGAACCATGAATCCATCAAATTGATGCATCCCCAAAAGAATCTTAGTTTATGAAAGGATGGGAAATAACCCCTAGATTCTCCCAGAGATACTCAAAAGTATCTTTAGGAAGAACCTTTATAAATATATTAACAATTTGATCCTTTTTCAAAACATGCTCAAGCTTGACTTCATTCTCCATGACCTTCTCTCTCAAGAAATGATATTTGATAGATATATGTTTCATCCTCAAGTGCATAACAAGATTCTTTGAAATGTTAATTGCACTTGTATTATCACAAAAGATAGAAATGGGATCATCATTAGCACTGTGATATCTTTCAATGTCTGTTTCATCCATAGAACTTGTGTACATGAAGATGAAACAACAGTATACTCAGCTTCAGTAGTAGACAAAGAGACTGAATCTTGCTTCTTACTCAACCATGCAACCAATCTGCATCTAAGAAAGAATGCACCACCACTTGTACTCTTTCTGTCATCTACACATCTAGCCCAATCTACATCTGTATAGGCACTAAGTGTAAAGTCAATTTCTTTGGGATACCACAATCCATAATTCAGAGTGCCATTCAAATATTCTTTTAACTTCAACAACATGCATTTCTTTTGGATCTTCTTGAAATCTAGGCACATAAACTGCATGCATTATATTTGGTCTAGTAACAATCAAATACTATAGTCCACCAATCATAGATCTATACTTTAGTTGATCAACCTTAGGTGAATCAACATATTTACCCAATTTACATCCAATCACCATAGGAGTACATACTAGTTTAGAGCTATCCATCTCGAACTTCTTCAACATCTCTCTCACATACTTAGACTCTTAAATGAAAATTCCTTTCTTTGTTTGATTAATCTACAACACAAGAAAGAAATTCATCTCCCCAAACATAGAAATCTTGAATTCTTTCTTCATTTCTTCTGCAAAAATTTTGTGCATATTTTCATTTCCTCCATAGATAATGTCATCAACATATACAACTACAATCAATATTTTGTCATTTTTAATCTTAAAGTACAAATTATTGTTTTTCATACCTTTGTTAAATCCTTGCTAAATCAAATACCTATCTATCCTTTCATAACAAGCTCTAGGAGCTTGCTTCAATCGATATAAATCTCTCTTTAATTTCACACCATATCTAGTTGATCTGTTAACTGAAATCATTATGGTTGTTCCATGTAAATTTTCTTCTTCCAACTAACCATTTAGAAATGTTGACTTGACATCCATCTAATAGACTTTGAAATCTTTATAAGCAACCAATGAAAAGAGCATTCTTATAGCTTCCATTATTCCTACCAGGGGAAAAGTTTCCTAAAAATCTATGCCTTCTACTTGTGAGTAACCTTTACACACAAGCCTTGCTTTGTTTCTGACAACTTCTCCATTCTCATTCAACTTATTTTTGAATACCCATTTTGATCCAATGATATTTTTGTCTATCGGTCTTGGGACCAATTCCCAAGTCTGATTCTTCTCAATCTACAATTTTTTTTCTTTCATTGCTTCCTTCCAATGTTCATCTTTACAGGCTTCACTTACTATCTTCAGCTCAATCTTAGAAAGTAAACACAAATTGACTTCAACAATAGCTTTGCTTCTAGTTAACATGACTTTTGTCTTGTCTCTAATAATATGATTTTCTGAATGATTCCTCTTTACATATTTCGGTGTCCTAGGGGACATCATCAAAGCATCTTCTTCTCTTTGATCCAGTTCATCCTGCTTCTTCTGTTCATCCTTATCCCTTTCTTCCACAATTTCTTCTATTGTTGCACAATTATGTTCATCAGACACATATCCATCAATATCAATAGAATTCTTCATAGTCTCATTAACCTTTACATTTGAGCTCTCTACAATCTATCTCGGTATTTTATTGAAACATTTGTATGCCTTTCTTTTAGTAGAGTATCCAAGAAATATGCCTTCATCACTTCTTGCATCAAACTTACCCAAAGTTCCCTCATCTCTTTTGATATAAAATTTACTTCCAAACACCTTGAAATACTTAACTGTATGAGTTATTTTGTGCCATAGCTCATAGGGAGTCTTTGTACTATTTTCTCTTTCCTGAACTCCATTGAAGACAATATGAATAGCTTCTTTCTAGTAAACCAGCTTCAATGATCTTTGATCTAGTAGCCTCTTGAACTGTTCTATTTTTCCTTTCAACATCTTCATTCTGCTAAGGAGTTCTCAGAGTAGATAACTGTATCTTTATTCCATGCACTTCACAAAAAATATTGAACTCATGGGAAGTGAATTCTCCACCTTTGTTAGATCTTAAGCATTTTATTTTCAAATTCACTTCATTTTCAACCATAGCCTTGAATGCCTTGAATCTATCTAATACATCTGATTTCTCTCTAAGAAATGTAACCCATGTATATCTAGAATAATCATCAATTAAAATCATAAAGTACCTTTCACCAAATAGACTTCACACTCTCATAGGACCATAGAGATCTGTATGAACTAAATCTAGTAGTATGATAGTAGATTATTCCTTTGATCTATAATAATTTCTTGCTTGCTTCCCAAACTAACAATTTCTGCAAATAGCATTAATAGGCTTTGTAATTTGTGGTAAATCTCTCACGGCATGAACAACACTAATCCTTTCCAAGTTATCAAAATTCATGTCACACATTCTCCTATTCCATAACCAACTATGATTTATCTGAGTTATAAAGCATTGTCCATCAGCACCCTTAAGTTGATAGATATTCTCTTCAAATTTCTTTCCTATAGAAATCAATGTTTCAGATCCTTTCTAGATCTCACATTTCTCATCCTTAAACAAAATATCATATCCTTTTCTACACATATGACCAACACTGAACAAATTATGTCTTAACCCTTAACATATTAATCATCATCAATATGATACTTGCCATAAAAAATTACTGAGCCTATCCCACATATTTTAGCACCAGTATCATCTCCAAACATAACCAAGCCTCCATCATATTTCTCAAGTTTTAAAAACTTACTTTTATCACCAGTCATGTGATGTGAACAACCACTATCAACTACCCTAAAATTCTTTTCTTGTTTAGCATGTAGGGAAAAGATAATCATACCTTCATTTTCCTCCATCTCCTTCTTTGGAGGGATTTCCTTAATCCATTTTTCTAAATTAGTAGAAGTGGATTCATCCTTACTCGCCAAGAACAAGCATTCATTGTCATCTAGATCTTCATATTCTAAATCTTCATCAGAAATACTAGAATTCTCATTCACATAGTAAGCTTTTTTAATATTCTTTCCTTTCTTTTCTTTCTCATATCTTTGTTTATTTCTTTTAGCTCTTTCCAGACATCTTGCAACATAATGACCTATTTCTCTACAACTAAAACATTTAAGGGGAAACTTACCTTCATACTTACCAGAGCCTTTCCTCATTCTTCTTACAAAGTTAGCTTCTATTTCATCAAAATTTTCTTTAAATTTTTTAGCTTTAAAAAGATTCTCTGATTTTCCTCCATTTCTTAGACTTGGCTTCCTCATCTCATAAGATGTCAAAAATCCTAAGAATAGATCCTTAATACAAGTCTTATAAACTATCGTCTGCTCAATAGCACTCATCTTCTCGTTGCAAGCATCACGAAGAGTTTTGAGAATCTTCTTTACAATCCTAGTTTCATCTATAGTGGTGCCAAGTGATCACATTCCAGCCACTACCTCATCCAATATTTGTACATAAGCTTTAACATTTTCATCTTCAAAAATATGTAAAAGATCAAACTTTGTTTCCAAATTCTACAATTTTTCCTCTTTAACTCTTTCATCACCATCATGTTCTCTTTATAAACCATCCTATACTTCCTTAGCTATCTTCAAATTCTAAATCTTAATCAACTCAAAATGTACCAGACTATTCTTCAAAATGAACTTTGCCTTATTCTTCGCTTCATGTGCTTTATTCTCTTTAGGTGTACTCATACCATTAGCAGGAGTGTAAGGATTCTTGTAAGCTTTCTCTACATCATATTCCCAATACTCTAGATATTATTCCATCAATTTACTTTCTAGAGACCATAATTAGTTCCATCAAACCTCGGATAATCAGAGACCATTTTTCTAGCCATCCTAGAACTTCCACAAGTGGTTAAGCTCTTCACTAAGGAACCAAGATCTAATACCAATTGTTGAATAGGAAAACTGAGAGGGGGGTGAATTAGTTGTCACATATTTTAACCTTTAATTCAATCACCAGAACTTATACTAAAAAATTCTTAAGTGATTAATCATCAAATTCCAACACATAAACAAAATAACACCAAATTTACATGGAAAACACAATAAGGGAAAAACCATAGTGAGGATTAACTCACACTATAGAGAATACCAAGCCGATTACAAAAAGCCTCACTACCTGAAACAAGGCTAACTGCCTAAGATGAGGATCACTACCTGAAACAAGGCTCACTGCCTAATATAACGCTCAATTCCTAAAAATAAGGATTCACTATCCAACAAGGCTACAACCCAGATAACTCATTGCCACATAAATACAAAGAAGACATGTTACAGAGAAACTACAATCCCAATGCAACAAAGGATTCCACCAAATTCACTTTCTCAACATGCATGAATGATAGAGTTTTCCTTTTGCTCACTACATTCAAAAACTCAACATTAAGCTTCGTACTGATCTCCCACACACAAATCACACACTTTCTGAATAGCATCAAAGTCACATCTAATATTTCACTTATCTTCCTTATTTTCTATTGTATATTTTTCATTACTAGCTCATCTTGTATTTATACTATCTCCAACCTTGAGAAAGATCAAAGTTGTCCATCTAACTTCAAATTCAAATTAGGTTGACGCCAAAATAGCCTAGGGTGGAATTAGAATAAGGGTGACCAAAAACACGCTTCACCAGGACCCAAAATAGATCCAACACACTTCATCAACTTCAAAGATAGTGCTTAACACAAGCTCAGCCAAATCAGTGTAAAACACATAGAACAATTAAGCTTGAAACATCTAGAAACCAAAAATATCTATAATGCAATCGAGAGAATCTTAACTCTAGAACCGCATGTCAAAAGACTTCACAAAGAGAAATATGGACCAACAACTTTTCTCTCAGACCTCAACCAAAACATAGAAAAACATAGTTCACAACTTGAACTTCACAATGAACCAACAACCAAAATTTAGGATAGAGCAACCTTCAACAACCGTGACCATATCTGAACCGCACGAGCATAGGGGAAAATACTAGATCATTACTTAGAGCAACAACTGAATACCTATAGACTTCCTTCAATACAATTTTCTCAATATCCTCAACATATACAACCAACAACAACTAGATAACCAGTTGACCAGTTAACATCAATGACAACACCTTCATTCCTTTCTTCATTCTTACAAGAAATCTCTTGGCCTCTATGGGTAGGTTGTGCTTTGAGTAGTTCAGGAATTGGGTAAGTGGCTAGGGTTTGTGTTCAAAATTATTATGTGCATCTTCTTAGATGGAATTGAAGTTATTACATGTAGGGTTTGGGGTAAAGAAGGTGAAATTGTTATTTTTATTATGAGCCCTATGAATTTAAAGAGCTTAAGCTACAATTACCTATTGTAGACATGAAAAATATATTGATCAACTAACTTTGATTCTTCCTTGATCATTTCTTTACTAACCATTTAATTGAATAATATTTATTTAATTAAATTCATCCAAATTCCTCTTAAAATTAGATAATGAACCTTATCAGATTATTTCATCATTTTCCTTCTTTAATTAAATAAATCAAATTTATTTAATTAAATATAATTCTCTTCATTTAATTAAGTAAATCAAATTTATTTAATTAAATTACTAATATCTAAAAATCCTCTCATTTTGGTTTAAATAAATCTAAATATCTAGATCAAATGTCAAATCAAACTAACTTCCATCTAATTTAATTAAATCTTGATTAACTTCTAACACTAATCCTCTTTGCTCTAGCTTTTGCAACTTGCACATATAAATCAATTTATTTGATTTATTAATTCCTCTATTTCTATTCAAAAATGGCATCTCATTGGAATATTCCACCAATTTTAAATCTCCCTCCCAGAGGACATTTTTCCTCCAAATTTGCATTTAAGGTTCTTACATGGCATTGAAGACTCTTACATGGCATTAAATCCTCTTACAAATCTTCCTCCACAAGCCATCTTTTGAATTTCAAATTCCACCTAATTTCATTTATCATGCACATTGATCAAAATGTGCTCCACTCTCCTTCACTAGCATGTTGACAAGTGGCACAATTCCATTGGTTCATGTTTAATCCCACATTCTTCCTATTCTCCATTCTTCCATCCTTCTTCCTTATAAATAGAGTCCTTCTCTATTGTATTAGGGGACACAATCTTAGTCATTTTGAATCTACAAGTTTATGCATTTCTATTATAGTTATTTGAATTCATAGCATCCACATTTTCATCCAATTTAGCACAAAATTTCACCATCCACAATCCATGTTATTGGAATTTTTGCATCAAAGATCACACATCCATCCAAGAGAGCTTATCAAGGGTTGGGAAAGGGCTACTTTCCACATCAAAGTAGCACCAATCCACTATGGGATAGGTTTGAAGATGCTTTACATGCTTTTAATTAGTATCTTTGGTATTTTATTGCTTTGTTTGCATTATTTAGCATGATTCAATATCTCATAGGAGCATTTTATTTGCTTAGTTTAAACTAACCCATTCTAATGTGTGTTGAGGTTTAAGCTATTTTTCAGATTTATGTGCTTACATCTAGCACTAGAAGGAGGACATCTATCACATGGAATAGGACTCTAGAATCTTTGCTTTGTTTAGGGTTCAATTTATGTTTAATACATTATTGAAATTTATGATCTACTCAATCAAAATATTTGAGAAGCTGCATATCAAAGTGTCTCTATTTTTTTTTATTTTTTTTTTCTCTTTTTTTAACACCCGTCAATAACATTTGCTCGAAAGTGTCTAAATCCATTCGAAGGAATCAATTCTATACCTATCTCATAGTCATTGCAGGCCATGAGACCATGCCTTTGGGGCACATAGTCAATTAGTTCATGCACCTTGTCTACGCATACTACCAATTAGTTCATGTGCCTTGTATACTATCAATTATCTCATGCGCCTTGTCTATGCATTGTCAATTAGTTCATGTGCTTGGTCTGTGAGTTTTTCTTTTGAAAAAAAAATACACATCATTCACTCAATTCAAAAAATTCAAACATCCCCTATGTTGTTCCAAAGGAAGCAACATATGCATTTCCCACATCTAGGCCTACACATTTATCTCACATATGCTAGGAGGATGTTGGTCAAAGGTTGTTGGGTGTAGCTTTAAGCCTACCAATTGCATTAGTTCTAAAAGCTTCTAAAAATATTTATATTTTCCTTTGTTATTCCAATGCCTTTGGTAGGATTTTGATAAGTAATGAATCATTTTTTAGGCCAACCATTGTTATGCATACAGCCTTCCAAGTATCCTTTTTGATTATCCATATAGATGCCTTCCATTTACATACATGTCGATTAAGGAATTTTTTCAAGCATATTACGTGTCATGTCTGAGAAGATAGTCAACCATCATAGAGTCGAGTATTCCTAGAAGAATGATACAAATAAAATGAAGGGATGCCATAAATTTCTCTAAATTCCATATTGGTATGTGTATTTCATTTGAATGATTCCACACATTCTCATTAGCTCTCATCGGTATGCCATGTGTATGTAGAGTCATCAATTTTATGACCGAATTATAGAAAATTCTTGTGACTTAAAATTTTGGTGTTGGTAATTATAGCACCCAAGATGGTAGTGTTCAATGATCAATATTAATCTCTGACTCTGATTGCATTTCTAGCTAGGTGTGCAGAATCAGGATAAGTAAAAGAGTTACTACAATACAAAGGCTCGAATCATTGATATGGTGATCAATAAATCTGAGGAACCCCATAAGGAAAAGGGATTTCATTTTCACAAGGAATTTGCAACATTGGAGCATTAGAAGCAATCTTTGAAGAATTTTGGAGTTGAAAAAAATTGAGCATTGAACTTGAAATTGACAAAGCATTTTTAAATGCTTATTGTAATAAACTAGGGCTTTCATTCTTTCTTTTGTTTTCTATTTTAGGATAACTCACTTCAGTTTTGGGTTTAAAATTAACAATTGATTTGATCTCTTCAAGTTGGTTGAAATTAAACTTAGAAACTCACTAATTTTTTAATTTGGTCTAAAATTGAAGAAGCAACTTCAACATTTGATTTGGTGCTATAAAAAGAACCCATTTACTCCTTTTGAGGTTTGAAATGAACATGTCTTTCTTGTTTTGTAATATTTTTTACAAACTTATATCATTTAAAGGCATATGCACTTCTCACATGCTTCATGACAATCTTGAGAATCAAAAGTCTTTTGGTGATATTAGGTTGTCTAATAGAATGCCTCCACACTTCAATTTTGGCTCTTAAAATTTGAACAAAGCTTGCTAGTGTGAGTAAGTATATTGTGTGTGTTCTCTCTTTGTTCACAAAAAAAAAATATTAATTGAACTACAGATATACTTACTCACTTTTGTTTACCTTTAGAGGGCCTGACTTGGTGGGAAAAAGTACTCACCCCAAGGGAACAACCGAAGTGATAATGAGCATAAGCCAAGCTCTTCCAAACCGCTATATAAATTTTTGGTTGTAATGAAAAACGTAAATAATGGGAAGTGGTGCATGATAAATCTCCCCTAGTATCTTTATGATGTGTAAAGCCCTTGTTCTAAGGATTGGGAGATCTATCACAAGGAGTTTATCATTGCACCCCCTAAACTAGATGCCCTTACTACAAACCTTTATTTAGAATGCAAAATCCCAATATTTGTTGGCATTAGGAGGTCAGACCTCCAGAGCCATCCTACATACTTGTGGTTCTTTGTAGAGATGATAAGTTCATCATCGGAGATTCATGAGAGCTGAAGCTTGGCTGACCCAAGAAGTGTGTTCCATGGAGGGGAGCCAGTGTGGTCAAGCTTCTAGTCATCCACTTTGAATAAGCGTAGCTAGATTTATCCAAGTGGGAATTTAACAAATATTTTCTTTTCCATCCTAGGCTTGTGCAATCTTTGAGTTAGTTAAACACATTTCTTGAATCCAAAATCTTAAAAAACAAACATTTAACAAGGACATCAAATTTCAAACGTTTGGAAGAAGCAAATACCTTTGAAAAATCCAAGTGCTACTACTTGTCCTTAGGGATTTCATCCCTAGAAGCTTCTAAGTTTTGGATTTATATATCAATTTTCTCTCTAAAGTCAACATTAGGGAACTATTTCCTTGATTCTCTTGATTTCCACAAAATGGACTTTATGGGATGAAAATAAATTGAGACATAGACATTCAATTTGAAAAACTAATCAAGAAAGTGTTTGTGTTAAAAAGAGCTCATTAATCAAGATGAAATCAATTGAACCCCACACATGTGCTTGTTATATTTTGTCTTATGATCTTTCAAGCAGAACATTGGATTTTTGGTTTGAACTACTCTTAGGGAAAAACATGTTCTTCACTATCTTGGTCTTGTAAACAAGGTTCTTCTTAGGTTCATCTAGGATCAAAATCAAACACTTCATTCATCCCAAACATTTATCATTCCATCTCACAAAAAACTTTTGAACCATTGGAAAAATCGTTCATACTAGACTTTTGGTAAAATCCTTCAAATCAACATCAAAATCTCCTTGTTTGGCTAAGTATGTATGGATGAATCCTTCATCATACATCTAGTTAAATTATCATCCTTGTGGACAAGTTTATTCCAAGATAACTTCTTGGGGTTTATAAGTCCATTATCCAAATCAAATCAAACCAATCCAATTATCAAAAATCCTAGAGTCTAGCATTGATCCATGGTTCCTAAAATTTCAACACCCAAATCATTCACCCCTTCCATCCTTCATCTCATCATTGGTCCTAAATTCCTTAGAGGTCAAAAATGTCAAAAAAGAAGAAGAACATGGAATATAAACTTGCTCCATACATCGTGAGTGGCCTAAATCAACCAAACTATCAAAGTCTTACAATTCCAATTGATTATCAAAACTCACATTTATATAGTCCATACATGGGATCATTATCTCCTAAAAACCTCAATGGTACAAAAACTATGAGTATGCCCAATCTAAAATTTGGAACACCATTCCCTATGGTAGATTTAAATCAAAATTCAAACCTACAAATCTATCAACCAAAAAATCAATACATGAGTCTTCAACAAAACAACTTTATTCCACCAAATACATACATGCCAAATGTGAATATACCAAGTACAAGTTTACCAAACATGCAAGTTTACCAAACATGAGTGTATTTCAAATTCACACTTGATAAACTTTGGGATAGATATTTTTGTGAATCATACAAATGTTGTTCAAAGTCCAAAAAATATGTTAATGACTCCATGTATTGATCCAAGTCAAGGCAACACCATGCAAAATCAAAGTTACCTAAATCAAGGCATTGTGATTCCCAACCACAACAATGTTCAATTTCAACCTATAATTCCAAATCTAAACATCATCCCAAATCAAAAAATTATCCAAAATCAATATCCATGACCCCATACAAACACCACAAGTATACATTCTAAATCTAGTTGAACAAAAACCAAGTCAACTATATCAAGGGTGTCGAGATCAAAATCAAGATAAAATTTTGTGAGATCAAATTACTACATTTACCAAAATAGTTTATTCATTGCACCAAGAGACATCTCCACCCCAAAATCAATACACTCCCCCATTGGTTAAACCATTTCATCAAAGGATTGAGTTGTTTCCACAACCACATCAATAACAATATCTCCAATTTTAAGAATTTGGATATCAAGATAAACAACATCAACAATAAACCCAACCTCCACATCTCAAAGATCAATCACCACATCTCCAAAATCAATAACCAAAAGGTCAATTTAAAATAAAAATCTCACAAGGTAACAAACAAGAATACAGACCACTTGGGGAACCAATTTATTTTGTCATGCAATGGCTAGTCCAAGCAAATTTCATCAAAATCCCCATTTATGAAAATTATCAAGAGCCTCGAGTTAAACCACCATGGTATAACGAGAAGTACCTTTGTGATTTTCACAAAATAAAGGGACATACAACATCAAAGTGTATTCCACTCAAAAATATAATCCAAGACCTTATTGATAAAAAATAATGACTATTGAGGACAATGATGAAGATACAACCACTAGCGATAGGATTGACAATCTCCCCACTACAATTGTTGAAAACAATGATCAAGATCTATCAATCAATGAGAACCTTGAACATGCTTCTACCTCATCTGAAGACCAACTCAACATACATCAAGAGTCACTTTTTGATCATGAAAAAAACCCCCCAACAATATCCGACAATGATTTATTTCAAGGAGTGTTCACATTATTTGATCCTATAATTAGTGATCCTTCCAACAATGATCATTTTGACAACACCTCTATCTCATCCAATGAGTTCAAGGACATATCTCAAGAATTCATTCCAAAGCATGATCAAAATCTTTCACCAAAGTCTAGCAATGGTCCTTTCCAAGACATATTGACATCCTTCAACCTCATGGTTGCAGATATTGAAGGAATCTTGAACTCAACATTTAATCCAAGTCCACTCAAAGATCAAGAGGATATTGAGCCACTTCCCATGCCTAATGAAGATATCCAAGAAACCTTTATGAGCAATGCATCCTTTGAAACTGACCCATGTCAAGAACTTGATCCAAAGCATGTCAAAAGCAATTCCAAAATTAATCAAGATCAAGAATTTGTATCTCCAAGATACTACAATGATCTAATGGGCACTCTCCTATATATAGAAGATGTCACAAATGATGACCGTATCCATATAGCACATACACATCCATCTACCTATGAGATGCTTTCTTTGGATGGACATGTAGATGATCTCGTTCAAAACAAGAGTCTCATACTCTATATATCATTACCAAGGAAAAAGAGTCTCCTACTCTTAAAATTTATACAGAAGATCAAGATATAGAAAAATCTAGACACATATCAGAAATGGGTCATGAAAAAGGCTTCTAGAGAAGTTGTGAATCAAAAATATCATGTGAAGGCATATACAAAATGAATCATGAGGGATAATTTTATGTGGATAGTGAATCATCAACACCTATGGTAGAAGAATTAAAATATGATACTTCACAAGATCAAGACAAAGATACCAATCAAGAAGTTATCCCACTTATGGAGGGTCATATCACTTATAAAATGGGATCACTTACATTTTTTAGGGAAAGCTATCTTATCAATGAAGAAGCTATCACCTTTGAAGATCCACAATAGAGTAGGGAAGGAGTAGCACCTTGTTTCCAAGGTAAATCATATCCTATTGCAAATAAAATGTTTCAAAAGATGAATTATCAAAGCAGAGGATTAGGCCTACATGAATAGGGTATCCTAGAACCAGTGCATATTATTAGCAATCCTAAAGCATCAAGGTCTTGGTTGTTCGACAATTAAGGGATCTAAAAATATCAGTGATACCTATATAATATTGGGGGAAATTTTATCTAGTGAAAACATCAACATAGGGAGCAAGAAGAATCCTTATGATGAAACCGATGCACCAATACTACAACCAACCACATCATGAATCTTCATCCACCCATCACCCCATCCATGAATTGGGACCAACATCAAAATAAATATTTAAATCAAAGCACAAAAAATGTTATCAAAGAAAAAGAAGTAGAGAAGCACAATGGAAAAATCAAATACACATGGATACCAAAAAATACAAAGAAAGATTATCCCTATCAAACCCCATTAGTCAAAGAAACTATGGTGAAAAATAAAAAAGTGAAAATTATCCATCAAAGATGTCCACAAAGAAAAAATCAGGATTCCCAAGCAACGCACAAAGTATATCGAGTAGTTGGTCCTAATTCCATGCACACTTCTGTAATCACCCATCATTGCTCATCTTCCCAAGTTTGGAGAGTCATAGGTTCCAAATTGTCAACCAATCCATCTTTTGTTCCTAAACACACTCCACCATCCATGCCTCAATGCATGATATCCAATTCTCACATTGACTATGTATTGGCAGCAACCCTTCATCATAAGGATTCAGAAGGCACTCTATCACGATGTGCACACAAAGACAAAGTTAACTCCGAAATCAACAAATTAGATCAAGAATCTCAAAAGTTGCACTCAAGTGCACATATCTTAGAAAAGAAGCTTCTTCAAGAAGGATGTCAATGGCACAATATGATAGAAGCATCTACATCGACACCACTGGGCAATTCAACATGAGCTTAAAATCTTTCAAAAAAATAAAAAAAATAAGAAAATCTTGAAAAGAGTAGAGATAAAAATTGTCCTCTAGTGAAAACCACTACAGTGGCACTTTGGATAGGTACCATGATGAAAACCTAGAAAATAGGTGTCATGTGTAGAATCAAGCATCTGCGTGCGCTAGTTTAGGTGGAAGCATTTCATCCCATCCATAATAAATCCAAGATTCCATCCATCTCATCCATAATAAATCCATTCATCCATGAACCATTTATCCAACCCATCTACATCCATTTTCCACATTATCTTGATCCTGATGAAGTTCAGTGCACACTTTATACTTTCTTATGGTAAGCATCTTGACATGGGTTATTTTCATTGATCCTATCCTATCCAACATTATCTGAACCATGAAGCATTATCCAAATGAGAATCCTCTATTCAAACACCTTATCTTATCACAAGATAATCTTGGAATCCTTTGCATGCTTACCATATCCATCCATCCATACACCTATCCAAGCCTCCACCCATGGCATTCCATACATTGCTAGACACTGGGGGCAGATATCTACATCTTGCTTTGGGAATAAATCTTGATTTATATCCTCCAACTTATGTGGTGATCCAAACATTAGCAAACGTAAAATAAAATGTGTCAAGCATTTGTGAGCCAAAAGCCAAATCACTATCCCATGACATATTTTGATGAGAATATGTTCCTTATCAAGCTTTATCTTTCATCGAACATCAATCCAAACAATAAATATCAATTGCATCTAATTTTCACTTCAATATCAGTTGCATCTAATCATTCAAAACAATTTTGTTCCAAAATCAAGTTTCAAAATCTTTATCAATCAAATTCAATCAAGCCATCATCATCTCAAGGTATCCTTCCCAATCCTTGCATTGTAGTGTATCCTCAACAATGTTATCATCATTGATCTTGATCAATCAAATCCAATCAATCCCTCATCATCTTGGGATATCCATCCTAATCCTCGTGTTGATTAACACTATTCTTGCATTGTTGTGTATCCTCAACAATGTTATCATCATCAATCCATCGATCCAAGCAATCAAACTTAGCTTAGTTTTCAACAAAATAAAAAAATAGATCACTAATATCATCACACATCTTCATATCCAAATCATCAAAATCTTGCAAAAAATCCAAAACATTCAAAAAATCAAGAAAATAAAAAAAAATCCAAAGTCATATCAAAATCCAAAAACATTCATAAAAACATAAAACATCAAAAACATGATATCTGAACTATGTCATCTTTGAGCTTAAATGTAGGCAAGGCTAATATTTGATCATCCCTTGAGACATAAAAACACAAAAAACAATTAAATAACCTGAAAAATCCAAAAAATTAGCCTCATAACATTTCAAAAACATCAAAAACATCCAAATATTTAAAAAAATCCATCTGTCTCATTTCGCTTCACCCACGATAATCAATCATTTATAATAAATCAAATGGCCACACTCACCCTTTTGTAATAAAAATAGAAACAACCAAAACAATCAACAAAAGAAAAAATTTAAACGCAAAATCAAACTCTTCATCATTTTATAAAACATGTCAATCAACCTTATATCAACAGCCTTTTGAACAACCTATCAACTTGCCACCATCCACTAACATGTCCTAGGATGCATCCTTCCTAGAATGGGCATTATCTTTGGCAAATCACTTTGGATACTTATCCTAAAAAAAAAACATCACCTTGGTTGGAGGTATGAAGAACATTAGCTTGTTTGTTCACTTGATATTTTCTTTGATTTATCTTATTTTTCTCATTCCAATGACCTCTCGATGATGTCTATCAAAATGATTTGGAGAGAAAAGAATGGGGCATTTATCATTGTCTTTTGTTTGTTGTGCTTGTTGGACATTCTTGTAATATAACCTTGGTGAATACTTTATTTGTTAGGTATGTATGGAAGGTGTTTTGGGTAGCTTGTTGACTATTGCATTGATAGGTTATACCTCTCCCTATTTTGGTTTGAGATGTTTGAAACTTTAGAAGTGCACCCTAGCAAGGTTTCCATATGTCAGGTATGAACAAGAATAATCCTATCTATTTTCCGATTCAAAGTCCATCTCACTGGATACAATTCCATCCTAGTTTTTTGTACCTTGATGTATCATATCTATGTGTGTTATCAAACATAAGGTAAGTAAACCCTTTTAAAATCCCAATTTCTGATAAGCAAAGCATCATCATAACTCATCCATCTCTAATAAAGTCTTGTCAAATCATGGACTTATTGTATCCTCTTTTCATCATCTCATTTCTTCTATCCTTTTTTCACACTAACATAATATCATGTCCATCATGCATCCACAAACCATTAGCATACATACATCTCATAATCATAGCATATCACATCATCCATCTCACATGCATTGCATCAGAATTTAAGATGTTTAGGATAATATAGATTTGTTATTCTCAGCATCTTAGTTCATCTCATTTGCATCATCATAATAATATAGATCTGTTAGTCTAAGCATCTCATTACATAACCATCCGTATGTCCATCTTGAACCTCTTTGTCATGAGATCGACACTCAAATCAAACTTTTCACTCAGTCTCTCAAGGGCGCAGTGTACCAGTATACTTCTTTCCATTGGGGAAACAATGTGGCATCCAAAAAATTCAGAATTTTTTTAAATTTTGATCTCGACAAGGTTACTCATTGAACCAATGCAATAGGTACATTGCTTCAAAGAGGGGAAAAATGTAGACATAAAAAATATCCTGATCAACTAACTTTGATTCTTCCTTGATAATTTCTTTACTAACCATTTAATTGAATAATCTTATTTAATTAAATTAATCAAAATTCCTCTTAAAATCAGATAATGAACCTTATCGGATTATTTTATCATTTTCCTCCTTTAATTAAATAAATCAACTTTATTTAATTAAATCTAATGCTCTTCATTTAATTAAGTAAATCAAATTTATTTAATTAAATTACTAATATCTCAATATCCTATCATTTTGATTTAAATAAATCTAAATATCTAAATCAAATGTCAAATCAAACTAACTTCCATCTAGGCTAATTAAATATTGATTAACTCCAAACACTAATCCTCTTTTCTCTAGCTTTTGCAACTTGCACATAGAAATCAATTTATTTGATTTATTAATTCCTCTATTTCCATTCAAAATTGGCATCTCATTGGAATATTCCACCAATTTGAAATCTCCCTCCCAAAGGACTTTTGTCCTCCAAATTGGCATTTAAGGCTCTTACATGGCATTAACTCCTCTTACAACTCTTCCTCCACAAGCCATCTTTTGAATTTCAAATTCCACCTAATTGCATTTATCATGCACATTGATCAAAATGTGCTCCACTCTCCTTCACTAGCATGTTGACAAGTGGCACAATTCCATTGGTTCATGTTTAATCCCACATTCTTCCTATTCTCCATTCTTCCATCCTTCTTCCTTATAAATAGAGTCCTTCTCTATTGTATTAGGGGACACAATCTTAGGAATTTTGAATCTACAAGTTTATGCATTTCTATTATAGTTATTTGAATTCATAGCATCCACAATCCATGTTATTGGCATTTTTGCATCAAAGATCACACATCCATCCAAGAGAGCTTATCAAGGGGTTAGGAAAGGGCTAATTTCCACATTAAAGGAGCACCAATCCACTATGGGATAGGTTTGAACATGCTTTACATGCTTTCAATTAGTCTCTTTAGTATTTTATTCCTTTGTTTGCATTATTTAGCATGATTCAATATCTCATAGGAGCATTTTATTTGCTTAGTTTAAACTAACCCATGCTAATGTGTGTTGAGGTTTAAGCTATTTTCCAGATTTAAGTGCTTAAACCTATTATTTGGAAAACCCTATCTTTGTTACGTAGTAAAAATGTGTGAACCTAGTGAGTCTAAAGTTAAACTTGGAAGAAAACCTACTCAGAAATAGGTTAAAAGACCCAAACCCTAGGATGACCAGCCCAAGCCTGAAGTAGTAGAAAATCCTAAAAAGAAAAGAACTGTAAAGAAGAATCATCCTAGGTTTTTAGAGGACCCCCCTAAGGACCTAGCTACAGAGGTAAAGAAGAAGGTGGGAAATCTAGAAAAACTAGAGAGGGTGCCCTGACTACCCATCTTGAGGATGACGTGTTTGGGATTTGCGATATTGTAGTGCCACAGAGTGGCTGGGATTTGTTTTACTATTCTTTCAAAAGGAAACTTGTTGACTGCCCCACCTACAACTTATGGGCTTGTGACATAGAAAATTTGGCATGCCCAAATGTGTTTGTGGAGGTAGACTTGATGTTGGAATTAGCCAGGTGCTATGATTTGTTGGATAGAACAATGAAGATATTTCTTGACTTCGTTCCCATGTTCGAAATCTCAGTGAGCCAGATAATGGAAGTGTTTCAATTCAATCGATCTCCCTCTAAGTCTATTAATTTCCGCAAGTTGTATAATGAATATGAGCATAATAAATTTGGGTACAAGAAGGGTGTTTTGCCTATACATAGTAGGCATGAATTGAAGAAAAATGGTGTACCTTTTAGCCACTTTGAGATGGAACCATTTGATTGTGATGACTTTGAAGATTACTTAAAAAATACCTATTATGCAATATGTCATGTCTTGCATAAGGATTATAACATTAAGATGGATACTTCCCTGAAGACCTTAGCAATTGATATTCAAAAAAAGTATCAAAACAAGGTTTGGAATTATGCTTCATACATTTCTGAGCATTTGCATGAGGACTTGGTGAAATTGAAAGATGCCACTCATCCATTTTCATGCAAACACTATTCTTTGTTGATGCACTTTCTTGTATGGAAGAGCAAAAATGTGATGATGAATCATATAAGGTTAAGATAAAGAGATGGCATGGACAATGAATTTCCTGTGCAGATGTGGACACATATTTGGGATGTTCATTGTACACATTCTAATTACAATATGTTTTGCAATGTTTTCAAATTCTTGGTGCTTGAGCAATTGGGTTTGAAGCCCATGCATAGAATTTTACAAGGTTTCCAAGAGATGTTGAGGCCCTTGGAGTATGAAGAGGACACTAAACACACATTCAATTGGGGAGATTCATACCTTCATAACAATTACACAATAATCATAATTTATGGAATCCCAATGCCACCTCACAATTTTTCAATATATGTGTTGAATAGACAAGCATTTATAGAAACAATGTGGAAAATGGATGCCATGGACAAGGTGCACTTCAAAAAGAAAAAGGAAGGCATCCCTTGTGAATCTTGATTGTGAGTTCACATATTTTAGCTGCACTTCAAAGGAGGGTATTGAGAGGTTTGGCTCTCTTTTAAATAATTACAAGTTCAATCAAGAAGTCATTAGGTTTTGTGACCATGAGGGAGTGATCTCTATAGAAAGAAGAGCTAGAGGGTTATCAGGAAAGGCCCATCAGTTCCTCTTTCAAGAGGATGTGAATAGGAATTTATGCACTGATGAAGGTAATGCAAGGAAGAATGCATGGAGAAGGATATGTGCAATTGAAGAGAAGATGCTAAAGGAAAACCCTTTTTATGTCAACCCCTATTCAAAGGTGGAGGATAAATTTGTGAAGGAAAAATTAATGCTTGGAGACTTCAGTGACAAGAGATTCTTTGAGAAAGTGAAGAAAGATAAGATTAAAGAAAAGGTGGCCAAGGAGAACCATGATGCTCAGTTGAGGAGCCAACTGGCTCAATCCTCTACTCCAAGCATCCATTTGTGAAAAAAAGAGACAACTGGACAAATTGCAGTCACTCCATTAGTGACTTATTCAGTAAGTGAGCAGATTGGTGAGGCTTAAGTCCTAGAGGAATTGGGAGAGCACATTCCCATGGAGCAAGAGGTGGATCAAGATTTCCCTAAAGACAAGGATGATGCCTTGAATATAGTGGTTCCCCCTAGTAGGATTGTAAAGTGGGTATACAATGAGGCCGAGGATGATGATATTAGAATAAAGGTTTGTGGAGATTTTATGTGTGAAGATGCTTTTGTCAAGAACAAATAATTCAAAGACTTTTCCATCCATGTTAAAGGATCCGACATTAAAATAAGGATTGAAGAAGTAAAGGATAAATTTGACCTCTCCTTACAAGAAGAAGTTGAAAATGAGGAGGAAGATAAAGTAATACAAGAAATTGCTAGCATGTCACCTGAAGAGGCAAGAACATTGGTGAAAAGGAGTGGGACACTCTTATTACCCAGATGTAATTTGGAAGGATCCTAATGCCTCTATTTCTGAGGAATTTTTTGACAATAAGGTCTTTGGCTTGGGTTTTAGCCCCAAGCTTCATACACTTGCCATATGGTCTATGGAAAAAAATACACGAGGAAGCCTGATGTCATAAAATCCATGGAAAAGGAGATTGGAGTAGTAGCTGTCAGAAGGGAAATAGAAATGACTACTACTGCAGCTACAAAACTGAAAATGTATGTTGCAATGTTAGCTATAGATACTACTCAGATTACAGAGGAAAACTATAAGAGGTTGTTGGATAGATACAAAAAACTAATGGATGGAAATAATAAGGTGCTTGCTACAACATAGATGGGTCTACCATCTCCAATAAGTTATACCTCAGACATGCCTACACAAGAAAGAGATACTCAATCTCTCAAAATTTGAATCGAGATATGAAATAAGAAAACAAAAATACAGAGAGAGTTAAAGTGGAAAATGACATCTTTGAGGATGTATTGAGACATAGAGAGACCAAATTGGTCAATAGAGCTGATGATTTGTGGGAATCCTACAAGAACATCAATGAGCTAACATCAAAAATTTGCAGGTTCATAGGGCCTTTCAAACTAAATGGAGCAAATGGAGTACTAGGGTTGGAACACTAAAGGAGATGATGTCCAAAATGTAGGAAGATACTAAAGCTCCTACACATGTTCCTGAAATATTGTAGGCCATTGATTTGATTAATGAAATAATAGCTTTCCATGGGAAGTTAGGAATGCAGTTCCAAAAAAAATTAAGAATGTTTAGGGATATGGAAGAGCAGAGTATTCCTAAAATATTGGATAAAAAGGGTTAGTTGATGTAGCTGTCCAAATGGAAACATGAATTGGAAGAATGGTTTCCATGGGCTAAGACAATGTTAACTGTAATTAATTACTCCATGTTGAACCCACACATTTATAACATGGCTAGAGTAGAAATGAAAATGGATGTATTTGTTAAAGAAGGCAGAGCATTAATTGATGCAAGGTACACTTAGCATATCACCAAAGTACAAACCTTGTTGGACATGAGATGGCCCACTGAAGATGAGTATCACACATGGTTGGAGAGGTTCATTGAATGAGTCTATGTTAGGAAGGTGATGACAAATGTGGTGAATAACGGATAGGAGAGAAACAACGCATAGCTTGGAAATAGTACAAATTAGGCTTTCATTGAAGTATTGAAAAATATTGTTCTTTCCCTATCATGAAGGTTGATGGTATAGATGATGAATTGATGGGTCATTCCTCCTTCCTTTTATTTCTTTTTATTCTTTTATATTTGCTGACTGAGAACGCATGTGGTTAAAATTTTGGCTTTTGAGGAAGATATTACGATGTTGTTGCAACGAGTGAAAGGTTCCTTTTGGAAGGCAAGTTTATCTTCCTTAGAAAATGAAAATATTTTTTTTCTTATATGATTTCTCCCCACTTTGCACAGTGCAAATATAACCGTCTGGGGGAATTTTGAAATTAAAATTGAAATGTATGTCAAATGCAAATGTGACTTTGATTGTAATTTGGTGTGATGCTTTTTTCTCCCATGTTTCTAAAAATGGAATTTCAAAGCCAATTACATAGGTCTTTTGATGGTTAAGCAATTTTTGAGCTCATGTATGAGTAATTCTGATAATTTCAAGCACATAGAAATAGATTAGTGTTAAGGGGTATGTGCAGATCATGGTATGCCAAAAGTGGCAATATTTGTAGGGTATGTGGTGACTTTTTTTTTCACCCAAAATTAATGAAACGAAGGGTTTTAGAGGAGATTCTCAGCTTTCCAAAAATATAAATTATGATTTAATTTGAATTTAATAAATAATTATTATTCATTTTCTATTAGAATTACCTAAAGTCTTGATCGATAGGCTGATTGAAAACATCTATAACTTTCAACGGTATCATATTTTGAATCCAAAACATACACATTCTATGCTTTACATACTATAGGATTAAAAAAGAAAAAATTAAATTTCATGAAATTTTGACCAAGTTAAGGTGGTCGACAGACGAAGTTTTTATATTTTCTAAAAGTTGTAATAAAAAATTCATAATTAATTATTTACTTGGAAAAAATTACAAAAATATGCATCACATCCGACATGAGTCCTCTACTTATATATAAAATCTTACAAAAAAATATTATCATTTTATTATGGTTAGGTGGTTCGTCGACACCTACTTCTTATTTTTTCCCTAAAAATTAAGTACTCATCGATTGAAATTTCAAATTTTCACCAAATAGATTTTATTTATTTTAAATAAACCTAGTATTTTAGAAACTACATTCAATTTTCAAATTCTATTCTTACATATTTTGAAATAATATAGATAACTTATTCAAATATTTATGTCAAGTTGCCTAACACTGATTTTTCTAAATTTTTGCCACTTAAGGGCCTCGCTTGGCATACCATGATCCCGCATTACGCCCTAAGTCTTAGGAATGTATTCAGATTTGTAATAGGCTTAATTGTTCTACAATAGCAAAGATATATGAATGATAATTGCAAATTCCTAGATTAGTTTCTCTCCTCTGTAATTTTGGCTTTCGAATAATGAATAAACGAATCAAGGTTCAATTATTCATCTTCAATCACTCTGATTAAATGTGTGATTTCATCTTTTGCTTTAGTTCAAAGAGCCAAATAAATGTTTAAATGAGATCATAGATTTGTAAGTGAAATTTAGGGATTGTTAAGAAGTTTCTTATTATGGATATATTGAGTTGTGTCTTACAAAGTAATATACAATAGTCTACAAGTGCTTGTTTCCATTTGCTAATGTATTACAATTTATTGCATATGTGAATCTATCACCCTAAAATAAGGCACTAGTCCATTTGTTTGATCATCCTTGATGTTAGTGAGCTACCTGTACCTGAAAAAGAACACAAATATTTATGAAAATTTCTGAGATATCTATAATTGTAGTATAGTGGTATGAAGTACTACTTATTCCTAGTTGTAGGTACAATTTGTTAAAGGTACAATTTTGTTAAACGTACACTTGTTACAATAGGGGTTCCCTCAATGCAATCACTTCAAATCTATGAAGGAACCTTACACTCATGCAAAAATTGTATATCATGGAAAAGTGCTTAGAGAAAAGATAAATTGGAAGGATGTTAATCTTGGTGAAACTTTAAAACTAAAATGTGGAGGGATAGCCATATCCAATCCCGACACTAAAATGAACTTTAAAAAAGTATTCTTTTCCAATAATCTTTTATCTGAACCCAGGTTTTCTAACAATGTGATGCATAGCGTACGAACCATACCTTGCAATAATGGTGGGGATTTAATCCTTAAGTGTGTGATAGTGTTTTCTTGTGCTAAACCTATAAATTTCACATTAGCAAAAGGATAGAAGCACAAGCATATCTAAGCAGCCCATGCATCATCCTATAGCCAAGTGTGCAGATGACAATATTTAAACATTACTTAAGCTAATTCTCACATTTCAAGGCTAGTTTCATCGGTAAAAATTCTAATAGGTTCATTCCCAGGAACTTGTAAGCATCAAGAAGCTTATTCAAGTGAAGAGGGTGAAGTGTGTGTTTGCATTAGGGGTTGTAGAGTCTACCAAAGGTCCCTAATGGAGTAATACCTACAAAATTATAGAGTGTGTCTGATAGTGAACCAATGGGTGGTGTCATTCTTAGGAAGCATTAAAGATGACCAATTCTACCAGGCTTTTAAAATTCACTGCTTCCAATTACAAAAAAATGTAAAGAGGGTAATAGGGGATGAGATACTCCATCCACAAGAAAGGATAATTATTTTTCCAGCCCAAGTGCTCTTTATTTTTGTCTCAAATATTTTTAATTTTCTGCAATCTTATCTGTCACTACACTTAATAACCAGTAAGGTGGTTAAAGATATCTATCTATAAGATAATGGTTTGTTGAAAGTTGTTGAAGTTTATGAACTTTGGAAAGGGAAAGGGTACATTCAAGGCCTATTCCCCCACTATTTTCTATTACATAGGTGTCAGGACTGCCAAATTTTGCAAATTTGAAGTGCCCATATTGAGAATTTTGCCTCTGCACTCTCAAAAGTGCACACCGAAAATCTCAGGCAGTTGATTTTCAAGACAAAAGGATTATTTTTCTCTATTCTCCATACATTTATGTACTTCCCTATTTGATTTCAGAGCCTCATGATCAGATTTGATATTTTTACTAGGCCAAAAGCAAATGCAGTTTGATCTATTTTTACATCCGCATTTTCAGAGTGTTTCAAAGTGGTCAAGTTTGACCCTTAATATCTGATGGTAAATATGGAATGAAGGAAAACCTTATTGAAAACATGTTCAATGGACCTAAATGAGCTTATGTTTCCATTGGAAGCCCCCTAAAAGTTGTTTTGATATTTTTTCAAAGTGGTGACTTTGTGAGCCCTCATTGGTTCTGAGCATGGAAAAGTTGTAGAAATGCCTGAGTGAGAAACTTTGTCGATTAATATCTTTCACCTCGGGATCCCTTTTTTGAGCCATTTGTTGCACTGCATTCGTGGGTCAAATTTCTACATTCCTATTCAATTTCGTGCCTCTGGGATAAGTTTTGATGGGTTATTTAATTATTTTTTGATCGCGACATGGCAAAAAATGGTGTTCCAAAAAGTGTCAAATTTTACAATTATAATGACAACCCATTTCTTTTATTTGGTCTAAAACCGCTACAACTCCATTTTCATCAAGATCAAAGGTCATTTGATAAATTACTTTAATTTATTTCTGTTGTGGCGAACATGTTCCCGAGGCCAATTTACAAAGGAGGTACTTCAATTTTAAAGGCTGGGAAAAATATGAGGAAATTGGCTTTATCTAAATAATTGATTATGGCCCCACACAAAAATCCTTGGCTCCAGGGTTCACCATTTGTGCGTAGTGAAATTTCTCCATTTGGCCTACAGGCATAATTAAAATTTGCCTATTTTTCTAAAGTTCTCAAATGTCAATATTTAAAATATTGTGAATATTTTAAATATTGTGTATTTGTAAAAGGGTCATTTAGGGAAAATGTAAAATACATTTCAAATGTTTTTAATCATAAGCAAGTTTAATTCTTGCTTTTGATTGGCCGAGACACAACTTTCATAGCTTTCATTGTGCATGAGAGAACTCATCGCCCATCACCAGTCTAGAAAGAAATTGGAGGAGGAAACCAAAGATGCTTGGGGCTTGAGTGATGAGTTTGAATTTGATAGGGTATGGAGATCCATCAAAGCACAAAAAATAGAGGTAAGTTTTAATGAAATGATGCGATTGTTTCCACGCAACAAAAAAGATGAAAGTGAGGCTCAAACCTATAGTCAGTTTATTAAAACTGTTTGGGGAAATTCAATTTTGGCATCATGGAGGTAGCCATTGTGCATTTTGAAGAGGGAATGTTTTGTTTCCATAGCCTTCAAATCGGGTATGGATATACCTTGTTCGTTGCTACTATCCTTCTGTTGATTTTTGGTTGCTTTAGCCTTGTGTTTAGCATCCTTCCTTATGGTATCAAGAGCTTTCTTTGGTGTCTTTAATTTCTCAATAGAAAAGTTGTGTCCATGAGTAGCTTTTGGCTTGTCTGCTCTCTTCACCCAAATTTTATCTCCCCTTCCTTCTTTAGTTTTGATTGCTTCTACTTTTTCATCAGGTTCATGTTCTTTGCCCTTAGCCTTTTGTTCCTCGATGAATAGACCAACATGATTACTGTTTTCACCTCCAACATTTCTATTCCTAAAATGATAAGAACTCCTAGCTTGAGTAGCCAAGACTACAATATATTTTGAAATATCTTTCGTAGAGGGTCTTCTTAATGAAACACCATCTTCAATTGCCTCCAAATTGTAAGCCTCAACATCACTAGTGTCATCCTCATCAGAAAGAACTTTTTGATGATATGCATTACCAATTTGTCTTTGATTATATACATCCACTTCATAAGAACCTTCATCAAAATAAAATTCACTATAGGAAACGTCAAAATCACCCATAATCATAAGTACATCATCATCCTCTTGATCTTGTTGATCAGTGTCTTTGGGTATGTCATCCTCTACTTCCACCATCTATGCTACTACACATTGCTGTGAAGAATGTGGCATTTGGAAAGTCATACATCAAGGAGTATCTTCAACAAAATTCTCTGAATTCTTTTGCAGAGGGTCTAGAGGAACATTGTTTTGGGTATTCCTCTCATTGTTTAAGATAGACTTCCCATTATACCAATTGGTATTGTAAGGGTGATTTTGAAATCTAGCAGGTCTTTCATTCCTTTGGTAGTTCTAGGTTGGGCCTTCTCTTGCCTTACAATTTTATCATTGATAGTTTTCATAAAACTATCAAGCTTGTCCTCAATTGTTCCCCCTTTAGTGCTTGAACTCTTGTCTTCCTTTTTTGAAATTTTGAAGAGTTTTAGATCATCTCTTCTACCAACTTTACCAGTTGCTTTGTTGATATTTTCAATATGTTCTACCATCTTCAAAGCTTCTCTTAAATACTGAGGATTCTTATCTAGCAAACGGTAACTCATTTTTTCATCAAAAGCATTGCAGTAATTTACCAAACACACATGATCATTTAATTGTAGATGAGGAAGCAACCTTTTCATAGCCTTTTGGAACCTTGCATTAAACTCAACAACAAATTCATTAGATCCTTTAACAATATTATTGAATTGATTCAACACAAAAATTGAATCAATCTTGTCACTGTATTGTTCTCTAAAAACCCTTTTGAACTCCTCCCAAGAGCCAATGCTCTCAGCAGGTAAACTCTTGTACCATTCTCTTGCATCCTCAACGAGAGATTACATGAACAACTTCATTATGACATCCTTTGCCTCCACCTCAAAATCATCCATAACATTAACGAATGCTTTGAGATGGTATTCACAACTTAAAGCATTATTTCTAGAGAATTTGACTAGAGCATGCTTGAAATCTTTAGGGAATGGGTTAGGGTAGCTAGGTATTCTAGTGAAACATAGCTTTTGGTATCTATCTACTTGGATTAGCCTCCTAGTATTTTGATCCCTATGATCATCTTTGTGAGCTCATCACCTTTCTTGCTATTAGAGTGGCTACCATCTTTTTCCTTTCCACTTTCACCATCACCTCCCCCTTTCTTACTTCCCTCATCATCTTCAAAATAAGACTTATCATTCTTGTTTTTTCCTCCACCACCACCTCCTTGATCTCCACCACCATTTCCACCAGGAGTATGCCCATCAAATTTCTTCTTTTGCAACTCACTATCAGTATGTCTACAACTTGAAGCCTCTAGAATAGGGGTGGACATTTGAAGGAATGCAATATTCCTAGCCATTTCTGCATCAGAAGCTATTATTTCATATTTTTTCAAATCTTCTCGCAACTTTTCACTTTTCAACTGCAACCTTAATATCTCAGGATCTAGAGGTGCATCAGATGGGGTTGGATCAAATTTGGCCCTATTTGTGGGGATTTCGGTAGATGAAGTATTGGTTTTATCATTGATTTTGAATGTAGTTTTCTTGGGTTGGTCAAGAGGTATCTTCCCATGATCTACAAATGAAATTTTCTTAGTATTAATAGGAGGGTCTGAAGCTCTAGTGGTGGAGACAGACATTGTATAAGTATCAATAGCTGAAGCTCCATTTGAGACTGTTGCTTTAGGAATATCATTAGCCATCTTAGGGGTGAATTTAGAAATATTTCCTCAAAGGTTCTATGCCTCATGGCCTCTTCTCTCATTTTCTCCAAAAAATTTCTTCTAGCATCTCTCTCAAGTTGCTTAGCTCTAATCCTATCTTCCTTCTCTTTCAATTCTTTCATTCTTTTTTCTTCTAGTTCTTGAAATCTTAACTCCTCTTCTTTAATGGCCTTCATTTCATTATCTATATCCTATTCATTTTCCAGAATATCCTCATGCTCACTCATGGTAGGAGTAAAGTAAGGTTGGTCAACAGGGTCCTCTTCAAGAGAAAAATGGATTGGCTCATCAAGGGATTTACCTCATGGATTAAAACTATTTTGATTAAAAACAGAACCAATTATAGGGGTTAAAGGCTCAGAGAACTTATTATTTTCCCAAAACTACCACCTATCTTCCTCTCTTGAGATATTTAACTCACTATCAAAGACTTGTTCAACTGGAAAAATTTACTAGTCTATGTTAGACTCTTGAACTTTATGTCCTTCATGGAAACCAGCACTACTTATATCAACATCAAAACTAGGAGATACATTAGGATGGGAATCAATAGACTTACTTTATTGAGAGCGTTTCCTAACCCATTCAGGTTGCTTCTCCTTTGTAGGTTTAGATTCTACCTTCTGCTCAGGGTGCTTCTTCACATAACTTCTGGTCTTCCTCATAATGTCAAGTATTGCAAAATTGTTCTTGTGGTTTTCCTTTTGAGAACTAATTTTCACATTGGTACTAGAGAAATCAGAGTCGCCACCCAGAATACTAGGAAACAAAAAGTGATTGCACTTTGATTTTGTACTTGTTACTCCAGAAAATACTTTAAACATTACCTGACAAAAGGTGCCAGAATGAAATAACACTTGATGCATAAGAATTAGTATGATGGGACTAATGAAATAGATTTAAAACTAATTATTCTTCAAATAGTAAAGAATATCACAATGAACAACTGACTTTGATTGTAGTTGATCTAAAACTTAGAGATTTTGGACTTAGCTAATTCCCCAGTAGAGTCACCAATCTATTGGTTATTTTTTAAGAACCAAACTGATCTCCAGAAATACCTATGGATTTTTCCATTTCCAATTATCACTAGTTCTAAAGGGATTGGAAAATGAATGAATAGAGGTTGCTAAGCTTCTATTCCTACTCTTTGAGCTCTGTGAAACCTAGGAGGGTGATCCCACAATGCATACTTAAAGACTTATCATGATTACAATCAAATACATTGTCAATAATAGATATCTCTCATAAAACCATTCAATAATATGCATCAAATAAGTCGGTAGCTTATGTATCAATGTTATATGTATTGAGTATGAGAGAGTAGACTTCTAACACAAAACAACAAAAATAGTATCCCCTTGAGATTCTATGATTTTAGGATTGAGTGGTTAATGAATCAACACTGAAAGTGTAACACAACTACTTTGCATGAACCAGTGTCTTTATCCCAATCATGGAGTCAATACCATTCTATATAACCTGATAACAATATAAACGATAGCACCTATAACCTCAAGAAATCTTGCATTACAACATTCCTTTGTGATGTTCATGATTATTACTTCTTACAAATATCCTAGCACACACTTCTTATAAGTCGTTAATCTCATACAAGCACTTACATCAATTCATTGAATCAATAAGAAAGCATGAAACTAAGCAACCATCGGGCAATCATAAAGGTCACAAATGAAAGAAATCCTTGATTACTTTCAATCATAATTCATAATACACATACAAGGAGATACAATAACCATGAAATTGATATTACTTTGTATTATAATTGATATATCATTACCAGTCTTACATGCATAAGTATGAAATTCAAAAGAAACTTAGAACAAAGACTCTAAAACTTTCTTTGTATTATCTTGACAACCTAATAGTATTAACTCAAAAAAAATTCAAACTCTTGAGCTTCTGGCCCTGAATTCCTTCTTATAGAGATGGAGGAGCAAACAAGCCTCAAACCAGATAGCACACATGTCACGATCCCATTGGACCTCTTGCAACAATATTCCTCCTTTCAGTTACACTTGAGTCTTTAGGTGGAGCAAATAAACATGAGGTAGAATTAACCTCAACTCTTCGTGGAAAACAGTTCCCACCTCAAAAAATATCATTAGTTTGTTAAAGTAGTTTCAAGATATTCGCCATGTGTTCAAAATGCCAACTGTGGGAGAATCAAAACAACAAAACTTACGAAGCAAGGCAAGGAAAGCAGAAGAAATTCAAAATTTGTTAATCTACATTAACACCACGTGCTATTCATTTGAATTTAAGGAGATAATAATATTATACCCTATTATACCAAAAGCCTAATATGTATTGTATTCAAGCTATGTATTCGTCTTCTCATGTCCATTATTCTCCTCATTTCATTGATCCTCACATAGATTCAATTTGTATATTTCTCCAATCAAGTGTTGTATTCCTCCTCAATGGGCCATTTAATATTCAATAAATCTTGCACCTTAGTAATATATTGGGAGTATCTTGCATCAATTAAAATCCTGGCTTCCTTAACAAACATATCCATTTTTTATTCAATTTCCATCATTGTGTCAATATTTGAATTGACCAGGATGTGATCAGTGATAGATAAAGTCATCATAGTTGTTCCAAGAATTCCTCCCAAATATTTCTTCCAAGTGTCAAATGGATGCAGTTCACCTTTTGGACTCAATATTTGAGGCATACCATGTGCCTCCATCTCCTTGAATATTTTCAACTTACTCTGGACTTGTATACCTAACTTTCCATGGAAAGTAGTTACCTCATTTATTGAGTCAAATAGTTTGCAAGATGTCAGGAATATTTGTGGGTGCCTCGGGGTGCTCATTCATTTTTGGCATCATTTCTTTCAAAGTATTTACCCTAGCAATCCAATTATTCCATTCATTCCTGAAGGCCTCATGGACTTGCAGATACTTTGTATTTGCCTCATGAATATTCTTATATGTGGCCCAGACATCATTATCCCTGTGGACCAACTTGGTCACCCTGTACTTCAGCACAACCTCAAAATTTTCATTTGCCACCCTAAATGTTTCTAGTTGGTCTACTTCACATTTTCCTTCTCAGTAGTCAACTTTTCTTTCAAATCATCAATTCTTAGGGCCAAAGTATCCCTATCTTGTGTACACATATCAAATGAAGAAGAAGAAGATGGTTGAGCTATTATCTTCTAAGTAGCCTGAATAGTGACTCTCATTTGATTCAGCTCATTCAAGACCTTATTATATTATTTAACCAAGGCTTCATACTTCTTCTAAGAAATATGTGTAGTATCCACACTAAGCATTGCAACATGTACAGTTAACTTAGCTTCCTAGATAGGAGTAATGTCAGTAGCTCTCTTGACCACTAGTGAACCAATAACTAATTCAATAGGCCTAGCAACCTCATGTTTACTACTATTAGGTTCCATAGACCAAATTGCAAGAGTATGCAATTTTGGACCATATCCAAAACCAAACGCGTTATCCTATAATTGATCTTCAGATATCAAAGCTTGAGGATCTCTCCTAACTGCGTCATATGCTATGGAAAAAGTGAGAGTACATCCTGGTAACAACATGATTCCACTATCTTTGACAACCCTTTGAGCCTCAATAGGATTAATAGCTGCAATTTCAGCCCTAGTTTTCTCTTCCTCTGCTTTCTCAGCGTCCTCCTGATGAGAAGGTTCAACATTAACTCGGGTTGATTCAAGTCTCTCATTTATTTACTTACTTCAGTGTTGAATCATAAACTTCTGAAATTCTTTGGTTTGCACAAATTTATCATTAGCCAAAAACTCATCACACTCCCTAATCCTAGGATCATCATCATTTTCTCTAGCATACTACCACTTGACAATTCTATCAGGAGGGACATCTGAACTATGAGTTTCTTCAATATGAGGAAGTGGAAATTTCTGCTTCACCTCCTCATGTCTTGGCACATGTTTTTCCATTTGTTTCTCCTTGAATTCCTAAACATCTACAAGTTGTTCTAGGATATCCATAGCTTTTTGCTATTGTTGTTGTTCTAAGTGGACTTGGGCTTTGTCTATAGCCTCATTTAACTTTACCTTAAACTCACCAGATTGATAATCCCTTATCATAGTAAAGCCCTCTCCAAGGGGTTTGCAATTACATTGTATGGATTGATGTAGAAGGCATTCCTTTTCATAATCTTCTCCTCAAGGTTTGTCATAGTTGTCCATTCTCTTTTCCTAGCCATAACAACCTCATCACTTGTCATATTTCTTAGTACATCATCTCTATATAAAAATTCATGGTGTATGATGCCTAAGCCCTTTTGTCTTCTTCTCCTACCAAAAAGCTTTCTGGATCAAAAACTCTAATCTCATTGATAGGCATTCTAAGTTTATTTACCATAATGCCAAACTTTGCATACCCCTCAGGGGTAGTGATCTTGAAGTAAGAAAAAGTACATTGGGGATGTATTATAGTGCCCATTTTTGCATTTTCTAAACATTTCATAATCCATGACATCAATTTTCCACCTGAGCTCCATGAAAGCCAATCTTTCTGAGATATACAAGGGTAGACAATGAGGTGCCACCTTAGCTCCATAAGCCCTGATCAAAGTATATCCAAAATGTAGAAACTAGTCAGCCCAATTATCTATTGCTTTAGAGTCTGGTACATCCTTTGGGCACATAAGACTTCTAATTTCTGGAGAAATTATGAATCTAGGTGCTACACCCAATGATTCTAAGATACCATATCTAACAACATTGGGAAACAAGATGTAGTTGGAATTGGAGCAATCTTGATCCCAAATGTAAGTCCACATTTGTATAGGTTTAGTATTATCCTCACTATCCTTAATCTTTATATTTAATTTCCTTTTCCACTCATAATCTCCTTCCCATTAGAGCATATGCATCAATAAAGAGTAATGGGGAAAATACAAAGGGAACACCTCCTTTTTTAAATTGAGAAAATCCTCATGCATCCATTCAGCAACAAAGTTAGCATAATCAAAACTAGTGTTTTGATTATAGTTTTGTATATCTACCACCATCACCAATAAATCGGGAGCTATCCTAACATCAAAATCCTAAGTCAGTACTTGATTCAAACAATAATAAGTATTTTTCAAATAATCTTCAAATTCCTCACACTCAAAAGGCTCAACATCCTTAGTAGTAAATCTCTCCCTACTCCTTCTATGTCATACAAGTAGTACTTCTTTGAATGCAAATTTTCCCTTTTCATACTCAGTATACAAGTCAGCACGTCTGAACTTTGTAGTATAATTGGGATTTAACCCAAATACATCCATCATCTTATCCTTTGTCACCTCTATAATTATATCACCATTCTCACTTCTGATTGTCTTATCAGTAGGGTTATAGTGCCTTGCTAGCTCCATCATTAAATAAACTTCTACAAACACATTTGGGACCAACAACTTTCCAAGGTTCAACCCCCATAAATAGCATGCGGGCTTACTAGAATGTTTCCTATTGAAATCATACCGAAACAATTGCCATCCACTCTGGGGTTGGGGTTTTTCACCAATTTTGCCAGCATTATCAATCAACCTAGTGGTCACAACTTGTCTTGTGGTCATTTTACAAATTCATGACCCTCCTTTAACACCTCTAGAGGCATCTTGCATAATTTTTTTTGTTTCTTTCTTTGCACTTCTAGACCTAGTGGAAGTCGTAGGGTTACATGGTGAAAGGTTAGACACAGTCATTGGCTTAGGCTTAATTTTAGTTGAAGCATCTTGTGTTTTAAGTCTTTTAATCCTCTTCTTTTTTTTGTTTCCTTTCTAGTCTAACACTAGATTCACTAGGCTCTGGGTCACTCATGCTTGTAACAAAAATGCAACTAGGGTTTAGAATTTCTCATGGCCAAATAAAACCCTTCACAATTATGATAGGAAAAAATACTACTATTGAACATGACACATTTGCTCACAATTTATACAGTGCTCAATCACCAAATTGAAACTACCAGAAATGAATAAATTGCTAATTCCCCCAATTTCCTATCAACTTTCTAGGGCATTCACCTCACTACTTCAATTAAAAGGAGATATCAATTTCACTTACCTGGGTGAAAGCTATGCCACTTTGCTTACTGATAACTTTTGGAGCTTCCCTCATAATTTCTTCAGCTTTTGGTATTCTTTCCACTAGCCAGTGAATTCAAATACACAATCAACAAAATATCTACTTTATATTATGACCAAGAGAGAAGTGTGTCACCATTAATACCTGATAGTAAGCTCACGCGAGCAAACTGACAATAATCTGTTTAGGTTTAAACCTTGATCATTGATCCTTCAGCTTTAAAACTATATCAATGGTTATTAATCCATCTCACCACCTTCCTCTTTGCTTTATATGAAATCCTCATTATTTTTCCATGTTGCCTCTTCATGTAGTGGTTGTTGCTTGTTTCTAATTCACTTCATTCTCGTCCATCTCTATTAGCGATGCAAGTTTTTATGTGATAAAATCTCAGCCCTTAGATTTGTGGCCCATTTCCTAATCACGTACATCTCCATCACTCCTCGCTAATTCAACTTTGTACCTTGGATTTTATCAGCGACATGAGATATAATGAAAGCACCATATTTTGACACATACACCTGCATGAAAAATAAATGGCACAAAAAGACATCACAAATAAGATATATTCAAGTTAGCAAAAGAAACCCTCTTAAAAATGAACCTTATTGCTCATCGCTAATCCTCCTCATAAATTTTGTAAGAAAATAGAGATGAGAGATTATCCTAATATCATTACATATCGTGTATCACTAATCAAGAACTTAGCACTAAGAACAAATCTGCAAGAAGTGATGCAATTGGAAACTCATCTCCTTGCTCATTGCTAATTTAAAATAATAATTTCATGACATATTTGCGATAAGTGATGAAAATATGATCATAAGGCCAGAGGGCATTGCTCATCGCTATTACAATATTAAGAGGTCAAAAACCATTAGTGATAAGTGATCCCTCAATAATACTAAGAACCTCGTTCATCGCTATTTACAATTAGAAGCTCAGGGAGCTATTAGTGATGAGCGATATCAAAGAGATATCATCGCATCGCTCGTCGCTAATTTAAAACATACATCTCAAAAGTGATCAACGATGAACGGTAAAGATAGAAGGTCAATTGAACTTAAGTGAAAACCTTTAGGCACATGCTCAGAAGTTTTATTAATGGAGGATAGATATAAAATACTTAAAACCCCCAAAACCATTATAACAAAGATTTTTTGGACCTATGATTAGGGAATCAATTTCCAGATAATAAAATTAGACACAAGAATTTAAACAGTGACCGAAAAATGGCAATAGGGAGTCAACAACAAAATAAAAAATTCAAGTTAGTTTAAGAAAATGAATCCTAAATCCTCCTAAATGCAACAAGGGTTTGAGATGGGAGATGAGAATTAAGGTTCCATCAGAAGACATTTCCTATCCTACCAATAGGAGATTTCCTACATTCTTCACAAGCTCTCTACCTCTTTGTGGATTCATGGCATCCATTTCTACCTTTACATTCCTCCAAAACACTTCAATTATCTCCTTCTTATTTTTAGAGAGGATCTTATTATAGATCTATTTTTGTAGTTCCTCTCCTTTATTTTTAAGGATAAATTCCTTAAACTGCTGTGTTGTTATAAACTGGTCATCTTGCAAGAATTTCCTACAAGCTAGTACCCTGATGTCATCTATAATATGACCACCAGTCTCAAAATTTATGACCAATCTATCATTAGTGGGCCTCTTAGTTCATACTCTTGGAGGTAGATACATCTCTTGCACCATGAGATAATCACCATAAAACTCATCAAGTCCAAGGGGGTAATCAACTAAAGGTCTAATCGTGGGGTCAATTTGTTGAAATGGGGTGATCGGATGAGGGCTTGATGGTATACTTGCTCAAAAGGTAGAAGGGCCTAGATTGCTTGGTATAGTAGTGGGTACATTTTACAACAATTGGTTGGAATTTTTCAACATAGGAATCATTCTAAATGTGGGATCCTTTATATGAAAAAATGATCCTTGAAAAGAAGGATCATCATTTTTCCTTTTAAACTCTCTACAATCTAGATCTTTACCCATAAGGCTCTTCTTTGTTTAAATTGGCCCTCAATGGAGCAATTCCAAATGAGACCCTCCAGATTATCAAAATCATGAGGATAAGTAGGGAGTTTGAAAAGAGTCCTTTTCCCATGTATGAATCTCTCAGGGTCACATCTCCTTCCCTTGTCTACTTTCATTTTGTAAGGAAACTATTTTCCATGCAATAACTCCATTCCCTCTCTTGTTGTAACTATAAAATAAAAAATCACAATTGTGGTTGGGAGGAGGGAATGCTTCTTATTATTCTTGAAATTAATCTTTTAAGACTCATTTGATTACCATAGATCTCTATAAAATAAATTTTGTTAGGTACACACTTTGGTAGCACATGGTGTCCTACATGGGATCTATATACCCTAATTATTGTGGCATTGGTGTAGAAGAACCAATCACCTTAGTTATGATTGATCCCCTTATTTGGAGTGAGGTCCTTTAGCCTTAAAAATATCCTTACTTATTCTGATAGTCCCCAATCCACTAGAAATCCAAGACCTTGCAACAAAGTCCTAACAAAAATCTCCTAAAATATTAAGTAGTTGGATTTGTCACAATAGTATCACATATGTAAGGTCATTCCTTGATTGGAAATATTCTCTTCTTATTTATGCACCTAACTTGTATCAAGGGGGGCCATACTTGCAATACACTATACAAAATTATGTGGCACAAGAGTGAATACCACTTGAAATGCACCACACTACTATCCCTCTTCAATGAGTATAGGGATTTATTCAGATCCTCTACAACATAATCATAGGGTTCATTAACATCCCTAATTTGCATGTCCATTGCAAGTACCATCAAGATGACATGCATCTGTATCTTACTATCCAACCCCAAAACCTGACATAATAATCATGTTTTTATGAATTTAACCTAAAAAAATTCATATCCAAGGGGTTCAAGATCTCCCTTTTCAAACCTCTGCAATTCTCTATGTTTCCCTTTAGGTTTGAAGCAAGGAAACCACTTCACTCTATAGCTATTTATATTCCTTTGGTATTCTTTGTCTAGGTCACCCAAATTGATTGACAATTGAGTGCTATGGTTTTGATCAAAATCCCTACAAATGTGGTCTCTATCTAGAGGCAAGATACTTCTTCCATCCATTATATATAATGCTCTCTTGTTTAGGTTACAGGCCCTAGCGATTTCCTTTATCAACTCCACATTAACAAAAACATTGGGTAAAACCATTTTTCTCAATCCAAGATTATAAATATTACAAAAATACCTATCTAAAAATTCCTTCCTATGTGCGTCCATGAATAATGTATACCCATGATTTGGAATAATGGTGTCATGAAAATTCTTATTTCTATGAAATACTTTGTTGGAATGAATTCTTGGCCTTTAAGCCATGCTTGGTCTCTTCTGTGAACCTAGGAGTTATGTATTGATATATTCATCTAACTCCCATTTGAAACCCCTTGATGTTTCAACCATTTTCTCAATGTAAGGTTTTACAAAAAGAAAAATAGGATTTAATAGATTTTTTACTTCTAGAAGACTTCTAAATTCTTTTGACAACATATAACCCTAAAAACCCTAATTTTCCTCTTGAACATTGAATACCAAACAACCAAAACCTATTGGAAATATGAGCATGATGGTGTATGGTATTGTCATTGATGGGAACCATTGTAGAAGTGTTGGTCCAAAGAAGACCAAGCATTTTGGAGAATCAGCTAAGTCCCAATATGCATTTTCAATGTTATACAGAAACAATTATGTGGTCTTCATTGCTCTCCATTGAAAAATATTTTCATGTGGTTCTAAGCTAATAATGGTATGTATTGAAGGTATCTATATCCAAAGTTTCAAGGTGGTATGTCTTTTGTAGCTGAAGATATTGATGATAGTGTATTGGGCTCAATAGAGGTAGTGTTATAGGTGTAGAGTGCATATTGGAAGGCTCTACATTCCACAGTGGACAATTATTATTCTATGCAGTTTTTAGGAAGCATTTGAGGATGTCAAAATTGTATGCAATCCAAGTTGCAAGTGATTTTTTGGTTTGCATATCAAGTCGTGGATGAATAGTTGGTTCATTTAGTTGTCGCTTCACTAGTTTTATTGTGCAGTGTTTCCCTAAGGGTTTTGGGGTCATGTGAAGTTGAATTGTTTAAGGAGCGTACTCATGGGAGTGATTATAGGTCATTTCAACCTATTTTTTTGATGTAAACATTTTTGTTCCTTTCGTAAAGAATGTATGATGGATTTTTGGGCCAGCTAGTTATGATGTCACACATTTCATCTAATTAGGCAGATCTAATTGATGGATTTTTTCGTTTGTGGAATATATGCATAGCTATAGAAGGTCAATTCAGTGTTGAAATGAGGCATATGTGTGTATATGTGAGTATCTGATGTGTGAAAGGTGATAGTGGTGAAGTATGAAGTGTGTAATGTCAATTTTAAGAGCCTAATTAGAACCATGTCTTTCGCATGTCACATATATATTGTAAGTAGTTCAAAATCTTGCAATGAGCCATTCTTATATTCTTTTTTCTATTCTATATAGTGAGCCCTTATCAGTTATAATATTTACTGAGCTAATCCTAACTATGGTTTTACCCTTCCAATGGTTTTCCATGTAAGTATGATGTTCTTGTGTTTATTGATGTGATCTATTCTTTAATTTTTATTTTCCATTTCTACAAGTTTTATGAGATGCTTTGAATCCATGTTGAAGTTGATGAAATTAATTAATTTCAATTAATTCTAATTCACCTTCCTCTCAATATTTTGTGTGTTCAACAATTGGTTTCAAAGCTTGGTTTCAAAGATATTATCCTGGAAGGTTTTGTTGAAGAAGACTATGAAGTTGATATGGAAGGGGAACTCAAATCATCCCTTGATGATCTAGATAAAGAAGAATGCGAGAATAGAGATCTAAAAGAAAGTATTAAGGATTTAGATGAGTCTATCAAGAAGTTGAAGGATCAAATCAAGAAATTTAAGGAAAGATTCAAGGAGGAAAATGAGAAACGTAATAAATCAAATGAGAAAATCACTAATCTAAAAGTGCAAGTTGAAGAAGGGAAAATATTTGAAGACTAATAATGACAAATTGAAAGACAAGTCTGTGGAATGTTCAAGAATTAAAGAAGACATTGTGACCTTGAGGATAGATGTGGAGAAAGAAAAGAACCAAGTGGAAAAATTCAAGAAGAGATCCACCCTACTTGATATGATTTATAGTCAAAAGGTTTCTAAGGAAAAGAAGGATTAGGGTTTGAAAAAGGAGAAATCTCAAAAGAAAATAAGGATCTTAACAATGTTGAAAAGAAGAATAATGATCAAAGGAAGATTGGAAATAAGAAGAGAAATTTCAAACAGGTTGAAAACCAAAAGAAATATTTTAAGAGTCATCCTATTGGAAAACTAGCTACACAAAGGTATTCATATTTTAATGACCTTACTGCTATTCTTGCAATAGATTTGGACATAGATCTATAGAGTGTAGAATCAGAATGAATCAGAATTTTCAATCATTTTCTAGTAGTGATATACATGTAATAGATTTAGCCATAAGGTTACTAATTGAAGAAGTCAAATGATGAATGGTTACAATAATGGTATGATTTTTCAATCATTCAAGGGTTACTATTATACATGCAATGGGTTTAGGAACCTTTGAATGCAAATCTAAAATGGAAAGAAGTAAGTTTTCTCCACAACAAGGTGTCAAATTCTATAAGTGCAATAAACCATGACACATATCTAAGTTTTGTAGAGGAAAGAATGTGAAGCCCTTTTCCTCACAAAAGAAGATTGATCAAGTAAAAAAGGTTGATCTAGTTGAAGTAAAGAAGGAGATGATCAAGATATGGAAGAAAAAGTAAGAGAATGAGGTGATGAATGAGCATGTTGCAAATTATGTTCCAAATGTTTCCTTTGGAAACTAGATATAGATCATTGGGTCAGGGGGAGTTTTAACAGAAAACTTTCTAGCCCCCTACCAAAATGACATGTTGATTTCTTCAGCATACTGGTGTATGAATTGGTTGTTATTCTTGATTAGTAGGTAGAAACTTTGGTGAGAACTCTCTTGTTGCGGAGATTAGTGGAGTGATTGGGAGTGTCTATGATACCACGTAGAGGGTTTACAACTTTTCAACGTAACTTATTCTCTTGCAATTAATGCATGTTTTAGGTCATTATAAAGGTGTTTATACCTCATTTCACATATTCAAAATTTTATTTGTGTTTGACCATTTGAAATGGAAAGTACAGTAAAGGAAATTCTAGTGGTGAAGATTCAAAAGGTATTTACTATTTCTTGCAAAGCTCGAGTTTTAGAGAAGTGTAAAATTTTTACTCCAAAATTTATTGATGTGCATGAGAGGCCAATACCTAAGTCCAAGAGGCACCCATATTAATTAATGGAAATAGATCACGAAGGTGTGTTTTCTAGGTTTCTTAGTGGTGTGATACACATAGAGGATATGAAATATAAATTCATACAAATATGGATGAGTATGACCACTTGAAGTTGGTAGAATTTAGGGAAAAGGAGCTAATTGTGATGATTTCAAGTTGAAACCATAGTATGTCAGCTTGATGGAGAATAAATTTGATGTGTGGAATAAGTTTCCCAATTTATGATATGAAGATGAGAGGGTGATGTGTTGAGAAGAATTCATGTTGTTGTAAATTTTGGACATGATAAACAAAGATGTTATTAGGGTTGTAACTCGTTTGTTCTCAAGTGGACTAGTTCCAACATTGAAGGTGATAAAGAATGAAGTTGTGATGAATCTTACCGAAGTGAAGTTTGATAAGAATTCCCTAACGTTGAATGATATTGAATACTTGGTAGTCATATATGCTTCATTATTAATTGGTTACAAGATATTTTATGAAAATAGAGATAATCATATGTTTACTACTGCAATACATACTGCATACCAATGGTGAAGGAAGGTCTAGACATTGATTTGTGTGAGCTCCTAAGATTGTAATTGTTGGAGGTTTATAGAAAATAAAAGAGTCAAGGTACCCTAATTATTTTCTTGTTGTTTTACTTTCTAAATGAGTTTCCTAGAATAAGGAATATAGTATGGAAAAGTGATATGGATGTAACTATACAAGTTAGAGATCGCTTAAGGAGATTTGTGGATTTTGAGTCTCAAAAGTCAACTTTGTGGGGATTTTTCAAAAAAATTCAAGACCAAATGCAAGAGAGATATAGAATTCCAGTTAGTGTTGTGAATAAATACAAGAATGACATAAAATTTATGGTTAGAAAATACTACTGATATATGGAAGTAGTTCAACCCATAACTGCTTGGGTTTTGGAGCTTGGTTATGAGGTAATAGAAGCTAAACCTACTAGTCTTTTAGATATTGTATTGAGTAAACCTAGAGATCCAATAGTGGATATGTTTTGAACATATGAAGAAAAATAAAGAAAAGAGAACCTAGAAAAGAAGAAGGAAATTATAGAGAAGGTTGAGAAGATGAAGGGTATGTGCAAGATCATCATGGAAAAAATAGGCCCTTAAGTGGCAAAAAATTCAGAAAAATCACAGTTAGGCAACTTGACGTAAAAATTTGAATAAGTTACCTATATTATTTAAAAAAAATGTAAGAATAGAATCTATAGAAAATTGAATGTAGTTTCTAAACTACTAGGTTTATTTAAAAAATAAATCTATTTGGTGAAAATTTGAAATTTCAATGCAAGTAGTACTTAAATTTCAGGGAAAAATAAGAAGTAGGTAGATTATCCATTACCCTAACCACAATAAAATGATAATTATTTTTTATAATATTTTAGACATAAGTAGAGGACTCATGTCTAGATGTGATACATATTTTTTTGTAAATTTTTTCCAAGTAAATAATTAATTATGAATTTTTTTATTACAAATTTAAAAAATATAAAACTCATATGTCCGACCACCTTAACTTGGTCAAAATTCCACGAAATTCAATTTTTCTTTTTAAATCCTATAGGGTATGTGCAGGGATCATGATGGCCAAAAAGTGGCAATATGATGGGTATGTGGGGTATGTGGCTGACTTTTTTTTTACCCAAAATTGATGAAACGAAAAGGGTTTTTAAAGGAGATTCTCACTTTCCACCAATATAAATATTCTTTACTTTGAATTTAATAAGTAATTATTATTCATTTTTCTATTCAAATTATGACTAAAGTCCTGTCGATAGGTTGATTAAAAAACATTTATAGCTTTTCAAGCGGTATCACATTTTATGCTTCAGTATACTATAGGATTAAAAAATAAAAAATAAATTTCATGAAGTTTTGACCAAAATAAGAGGTGTAGTCAGACATCACGATTTTATATTTATTAAAATTTGTAATAAAAATCATAATTAATTATTTACTTGGAAAAAATTACAAAAAATATGTATCACATCAGTACATGAGTCCTCTACTTATATCTAAAATCTTATAGAATTTTTTTATCATTTTATTGTGGCTAGGGTGACAGGACGACTTCTTATTTTTTCCCTAAATTTAGAATTACTTGCATTGAAATTCCCAAATTTCACCAAATAGATTTCTTTTTTTTTAAACAAACCTAGTAGTTTAGAAACTACATTCAATTTTCTATAGATTCTATTCTTACATATTTTTGAAATAATATAGATAACTTATTCAAATTTTTAAGTCAAGTTACCTAACTCTGATTTTTCCATTTTTTGCCACTTAAGGGCTTGTTTTTTCCATGATGATCCTGCACATACCCTATAGTATGTGAAGCAAAGAATGTGATGCATATTTTAGATTCAAAAAATGTGATACCATTTGCAAGCTATAGATGTTTTTCAATCATCCTATCAATCAACACTTTAGTCGTAATTCAAATAGAAAAAGAATAATAATTATTTATTAAAATCAAAGTAAAGCATAATTTATATTGGTGGAAAGCTGAGAATCTCCTTTAAAAACTATTTTTATTTCATCAATTTTGGGTAAAAAAAAAGTCATTAGCCATATACCCTACAAATACCCATCATATTGCCACTCTTTGTCCCATAATGATCTTGCACATACCCTGAAACCTAATTTGGAAAGAGAGTTTGGTTCCCCTTAAGCCCTTATAGAGAAATCCAAAAGAACATTTTCTCCTTTGTAAAATCCACATATAACAAGAAGGTAAATTAGGACCTTATTTTCAACTCCTGATATTCCAAAGTCCTTTGGAAAAAATCCTACAAGTGGTTCCAAGAAGAAAGAAACATCAAGAACCTTTGTACAACAAAAGTATAAAAAGAGAAGGAAAAAAGGGAAACCAAATAAAAGTATGTTAGTTGTAAAGAAGAAGAAGAAGAGGAAGAGGGAGGACCCCAATTGGTTTGGAAAAGGAAATCTAGTGTCTCTTAGAAAGAGACCTTTGTAGATAAGGGAAAAGAGAAAGAAGAGACCCCTTCGATCTAGATTCATAGTCCTATAAAGTTAAATGCACTATTCAGTGGAATGGCAGAGTTTGGGATCATTAAAGATACACATGCAATGTATCTAGATGAAAATGATGAAGACAAGGAAAAATTGAAGATGTTATAGTCAAATACATGGTCACATTCAATACTGGCCTAGGTGAGATTGAGGATCAATTGTCAGATGATCTAAAAGGAGTGTTGAATGCAAGAAGACAAGAGGCTATTGCAGAGGATGAAAAGATGTAGACATTTTCCTTGGAGAAGATTGGTTCCTCATTGTCTCATGAGGATAGACTCGGGTTTTATCAATTGTATAGCAAGAAATTTAAGAAAAAACAAAGAATTAGTACTCTTATGAGAAAGCATAAGGATGATACAAAAAGGATAAGGAAAGAGATATTGTGAATAGTTGAAATACTTGCTCAAGATTTGGGAGTTTCTCTATGTTCAATGAAGATCAAATGCAACAAGACACACCCCTATAGGAAAGCAATGAGCCTATCAATGAACAACATGATAATGAGAATGAGAAACAAGAAGAAATAATGACATATAACACCCCTCTAGATGTGGAGATAAATGTTGAGAAGTGTAGAGAAGATAAGAAATATTCCTTGGAGAATACTGAAGCACAAAAAGAAGAAACTTTATCTCCTCCAGAAGTGTAGGAGAGTGTAGAAGAGAATTATGGCAGTGGTAAGAAGGAAAAGAGTGGTAAAAATGAAGAAGAAAAAATTAAAAAAGGTGGTGAATCCTCTAGACCTTTTGGAGTTTCATTGAAAGATCTCTTAGAATTGTAATTACAATTTCAACCAGTGGTGTTTGCACAGTTGCAGCAAATTCCTATACGACAAGATCAAGTTGACCTGGATAAGATTTTTTAAATGGACATGACAACTGAGATTGGGTGAATCAAGTGTATATTAAAACATTAAATCCCTCATTAAATTTCAAACCCTTTCCAAGCTTTAAACGCTCATTAAGCATTAGATAAATGTAAAAATGTGAAACGATAATGTGTTGGAAGTTTCCTTGTCATTGATGTGATGGAGACTGTTGGAAGATTTGTAGAGAGATTGTTGAATGAAAAGATTGGAAGATGATGCTACTATAATTTTCGGGAGATTTTTGGTGATGCTACTATGGTGTTTTCATTAATGTCAACATTGGTGTAGTATCTACATTGGTGTTTGATCATTATGGTTGAAATGCATTGCTGTAATTTTGTTGGTTTGGTGTAGACCAAATATTTTGCAAAATTATCTAAGTCCCAAAGCATAGTTTTCAATATATAGTGAACATTTTTTTCCACATTGTTTTGGACTAAATAATTTTGTTATATGATTATGAGGTAATTTTGGTACTTATTGGAGAATGCTAAAACTAAAGTATGACATCTTGAAGCACTCCAAATTGATATAGCTCTTTGGATTTGGAGATTTATTGTGGTAGTGTACCTATTTGGAGTGCTCCACATTCCACAGTGGATGAATGTTTGGCTGTTTGGTTTTGTGGGAGTGTTTACAGGTGTTTGAAGTATGTTGGTTCCAAGTGGAACATGTTCTTGAGGTTCATGTGTCATGATATGGATGGAAACTTGGTTCATATCTTTGTTGCTTCACTAATAGAGTCAACCAAAAGGGTTAAGGTCATGTAGAGTTAAAGGAAGTTTGGATTACAATTATGGGAGTAATTATAGGTTCTTGTCGACCTATTTTGAATTTTTACATGTTTTGGAAGAATGTGTGGTTGGATCTTGAGCCAACAAGTTGTTGGGTTGAGCTGATAGGTTGTTGGGTTAAATGGTACATCTAATTAGGCTAACCTAATTGATGTTGTAAGTGTTTGTGAAGGTAATGCATATAAATGTTAGATGATTTCAGTATTGTAAGAGTTGTGTGAATGAGATTATATATATGATGTGAAAAAGGGTAGAGTTTGAAAGTGATATGAATGTGATGTAAAGAGTTACAAAGCAAAGTATAATAGTAGTGAAGCATGAAGTGTGTTAGATCAGTTTAAAGAGATTAACTGGAACTATCTTCAACATATAGTAGATACATTGTATCAGTTCAAATCTTTGGTAGTGAACCACCCTCTTTCCTGGTAGTGATCCATCTCTTCTATTCTCTATTCTTTGGACAGTGAGTCCACCTAGTAGTGAGCCTTTCTATAATATCTTATGACCGGTTATAATATATTGTTAGCTAATCCTCACCATGATTTTTCCCTTTTTGGGTTTTCCATGTAAATATCATGTTCTTGTATTCTTTGATGTGATGCATTCTTCCTATGTTCCTTTCCATTACTAAAAATTTAAGTTGATGCATTCGATGAATGTTTAAATTTTGTTAAGCTAATAACTTTCACGAATATTGATTCACCCCTCCTCTTAGTATTTCAAGTGCTCAACACAATGAAAACACAACCATACTCTAGGGAACACCATATTTACGTGGAAAACCAAAGAAGGGAAAAACCATGGTGAGGATTAGCTCACATATATATGAGTAGCAATACTAAATATAATTAGGTTCACTACAAGGGCTCACTACCCAGAAAAAGAAGAAATGCTCACTTCTAGAAGGACTCACTTTCTGGAAGAAGGAAATAAAGAAGAAAATGTTATATAGATATTCACTATCTTAGAGAAACAAGAGAAATCCACCACTGTAATTTTATGACATCTACAACCTTTGGCTCAATTCCTCTAGTAACTTTAAGCACACTAAAATGTAGACACCTTTTGCTCACTACATCCAAAATTCATAAGCATTTAAGCTCACACTTAGATCACCACACTTGATAAAATTTATATATTTTTTACCTTAATTGCAACAACTCTCAACACAAACTTCACATTGTATTTATACCATTCATGACCTAAACAATCTCAATTAGGTCAACCTCAATGAAATGTATGTACCTCAAACGTACAACACCAAAATAGGTCGATACCAAACAATTCCACCGTTGAAAGTAGTGAAGGAATACCATTCCAAGGGTTAAATAGGACCCAAATCTATAGATTAGCACGTTTCACCACACTTACACAAACAACCAAAAAACATCTACAATTAGTACTAGCACGTTAGGTCAACCAAACCTACACTAACATGAATAAATGACTACATACACACATATCTATGTCTAGAAACACCTCACAAGACACATAAAAGCTCTCCACAACACCCAAGAATATTTGGCATCATCAAAATATTCAACAATACTAACACAACCATCTGAAATTGAAGAAAATTTTCATCTTGTGTCACTAGTCACACTAGCACAGACATAAAACTCACTAACCAACCTTGTGGAACTCCTCAACACCATAACTATCAAGGGAAGGAAGTTACAAACTGTAGACATAGAAAATGTATTGATTAACGCTACACATCTGATCCTGACTACTAACACCGTTTCATCCTAAATCATCCCTCGATCTAACCATTTAATTGAATAACTTTATTTGATTAAATTCATCAATGTTCCTCTCTTAATTAAATAAATCATTTATCTAATTAAGCCATTCTCTCTTGTTAATAAAATTAATCAATCTGATTATCCCTATTTAATTAAATAATCAATTTTATTTGATTAAATCTCTAAAGTCCATCCATTAAATTAAATAAATTGAAACCTTATTTAATTTAATCTAACTTTCACCTTCTTTAGTTAAATAAATACAAACTATTTATTTAACTGTCTAAATCATATTCTTCTCATATTTGATTTAAATCAATCCATAAATCTAAGTCAAAGTTGTCACCTCAGCTAATCTCTCATTAAATTAATTAACCTTGATTAATTTAATCTCTTCTCATGTCCCATCCTCTAGCTTTTGCAACTTGCACATGAAAATATATTTAATTCATTTATTAAATCTCTATTTTCTCTCAAAAGGCATAAAAAATGGAATATTTATTCCTCAAATTTGAATTCAAAATACAAGTGGCTTTGTCCTTCCAACAAGGCATTTACTGCACCTAATAAGTCCTTTTTCCTTGGTCCAAGTGGTATTCAATGCATTTTCTTTCCCTCTTGCATTTCATTTCAACAATTTCAAATTCCACCTAATTGCATTTATTGATACATTCTTCAAAACTTGCACATCCTTCATACATTCACATGTTGACAAATGGCATCTTTCTATTAGTTGATTCTTAGTCCCACATTGCTCCATTTTGGAAATATCTTCAACTTAATATTCTATAAATAAGAGGATTTATTCCTCATTTGATCATCCACCACTTGAGTAAATTTATTATACTCAAATCCATAGCAATCTATCATCAAATCCATCCAAGCATAGTTAGGACTTTTGCAGATTTTCAATATGGAGCTCCATTGAAGTCATCACCACAGCCATGCATATTTCATCAATCATCTTCATCACATCATTGGAGTTGGGAAAGGGCCAATTTTCACATCAAATTGGCACCAATTCCCCCACGGGATCAAGAGTTTGCATTACTTTCAATAGGATTTGATCTACTTTCTTGTTCTTTCATTATTTTCTTCTTTTCATTCCTATTTTGAGTTTTGTTAATGGATTTCATGGGGAATCCTTGTTCTTACTTGCATATGATCTTCTAATGTGTTTTTTTATGGTGTTTTGCAGGTATTTGGATTATGGTTCTACACAAACAATATAAGAATGTTTCCAAATCCACAAGACAAGAAACCTCAATGCAGAAAAATGTGGAGAAATCTCATTTCTCGTAGATAACCTTTTTCACAGGAAAACACACTGTCAAAGAAATACTTCATTGTTGTGCAATCCAAAACCTAAAACTATGGATATAACACCTTTGAACATCTTTGACATCACATCCAAAATACACAAGAATATCTTCAACCATGATGAAATTCGGAGCACAACATTGAACACACCTTTTTCACAATGCACACTCTTTTATTCAAATTTTCTCAAAAGCACTTGGAAACCAAGTGAGCCAACTACATCATCAAAACTACTCATCATGACTATACTAGAGGTTGACATCAAGTCATAATGTAGATGACAATATAGTGCAATACTCTCCAACAACACCAACACTCTCAATACTAGGGTTGGTCAACATCAATATGAAATCAAACCACAACATATCCAATACTACCAACAATCTCTAACTTTAGCAATCTCCCCAACTATACTAGAGGTTTAAATAAATGAAAACACAAATACATGATCCATCCTAATGATGAGTCATGGAGTATGATCTGAAATTTTGATGTAAAAATTGACACACAATTTAATCCAAAAATATCATTAAAATAAATGACAATACCAACAATATTCCAACAACTCTAATGCTATAGGTTGACATCAATGAAAACATCAAAAATCTTCCAACAATATCCCCCTTTGTCATTGATGGAAACACCATCTTTAAAAAATGATGCAGGAGCATCCCTAGTTGTAAAGCAATCCTGTATCAACCAAAAATATCTCTTGAACCATCCATTGCATTCAGTAGAAATTTTCGTATTTCATTCCACATTTTATTGCATCTTCATTTCTAAGCTCATGGAGTATGATATATCATCTTCACATCAACATCTATTACATATCCATATTTCACATTGTTTGCATTTGTTTATCAGAAGTTATCGCTCTCAGAATTTCATAGTGTTTACTAGTTAGATCATTTGAGGCCGACCTTCATGTATTATCATTAATCAGGCTATTAAACCTTGTGGCTAACACAAACCTTTATGGGAGCTTAAGAAGCATATTTATAATAATTTTTAACTCATAGGAATCCAGTAGATTTATAAGTAATATTTAGAGGAAAGATATTTTTACATCAACCCTTCATGGGCATGTAATAAGTCTTGCTGGATAGTTGTGTTGTTGAGGCATATATTGCACGTAATATTGTCTATTCAATAAAGTTTCAGCTTTACATATCAATTTCTTATGTTATTTCCATTGTGTTGACTCATTGTTGTATGGTTTGGACTGTTCTTTTTGAACCGTTCTACTATGAGTACACCAAGTGGTATCATAGCAAGTTTTTGATTCCTAAAGGCTTTCCTTGAGGTGAAAAAATTATTGTCCTGAGGTAGAATACATTTGTTTTCATTCAATCACCGATTGTGAAGCAATAGAAACCCTTTTAGCTAGATTGTTGAACTGAGGCAATTGCACTGGTTCAGGGGGAGGTATGTCATAAAGGAGATCCCTTTCTATGAAAAATTTTGCTAGAAGAATGGATGAAATTTTGGAAATGATATGTGAGATGTGAGTTTGAATAGATGTTCTTGAAGAAGATCAAAGGCAAGGCCAAAACCCTAGGCATGAAGATGAAAGTGGTGATGAAGTAGAACATTTTGTGAACCAAAGTGAAGAAGCCCTAGGAAAAGAAGAAGAAGAATCAGATTAGATGAAAATTTTGAAAGTGATCTTGAAGATTGGGAAAAGAATTAGAGTCAAAATTTAAAATTATGTAGGAAATTTGAATCCTAAATAATTGATTGATTGAATCAATGAGATGGAAGAATACTTCAAATATGAAGAAATTGAAGATCTAGAAAGAGTCAGATTTGTGAAAACAAAGTTGAAAGGTCATGTTGCTTTATGGTGGAAAGAAGTTTAATTAGACTAAAATAGAAGAGGAAAAGAACTTAGAATTATCAAATGGGATAGAATGGTGACAAACTTGAAGAATCCATTCATACCAACTGAATATGAACTTGAATTTTTGAAGAGATTGCAGAACCTGAGACAAAAGAAAAGATCTGTGAAGGAGTATATTGAAGAATTCTACAAGATGACAATCAAAACAAGTCATAGTGAAGCAAGCAAAGAAAAGGTTACAATATACATCAATCGACTAAGAACAAACATTCAAGAGGAATTGAGCTTGGTGAAAATGACATCAGTTGAGGAAGCATATCAATTTGAATTGAAGGTGGAAGAGAAGTTGAATAAGAAATCTGAACAAAGGAAAAGAAGTGGAAGAGGAATATTTCAGAATAATGGATCACAATTTGGAGAAAGAAAACCTTATATAGAGTAGAATAAAGATGTGAAGCTTTACCATAGTGAAGAAAAGGATGCTATTTTCATACTACAGAGGAAGAAAAGATATAAATTTCTACTGCAGTGATAAAGGAGGTCATAATTCTTACCATAGTGATGGATACCAAAGAGAGGAAGGAAGATCTTAGAGGAGGCCATTTAGAGGAACTTGTTTCAAGTGTGGAGGTGAAGGACATAGAGCTTTTGAGTGTCATCAAGGAAGTACTAGGAAAAAAATTGAGCATGCCAAAAGAGAAGCTTATGTAGATGAAGAGCATGTTGGATCAACTAATTTAGTTGAGAAACCTAAGAAAGGTGAATCATTGGTGATGAGGAGATCTTTGATGCATGAAGAAGTGATTGAGGAACCAACTCAAAGGAAGATTCTATTAAAAACCAGATATAAGTCTAGAGGAAAGGTATGGTAAGTTATCATTGATAGTGGTAGTACTAATAATATAGTTTTAGAGATGGTAACCAAGTTAAAATTGGAAGGATTGAAACATCCAAACCCTTATATGATAGCATGGATTCATGACGATCATAAGATACTGGTGAATGAGCAATGTTTGGTGAAATTTCATATTGGATCATATAGGGATGAAGTATTGTGTGATATTATGCCTATGGATGCTTGTCATTTACTATTAGGAAGACCATGAAAATATGATAAGAAAGTTATTCATGATGGAAGAAGGAATATTATATTGTAACTTCAAATGAAAAGTGAATCAAGTTGATACATTTAGAGGAAGAGGAGAAGACTGAATTTGGTGGTACTACTAGACTATGTTTAGTACATGGAAGAAATTTGATTGATGGATTGATGCATGAGAACATGTGTTTTGCATTGATTCTATAGAAGATAAATGGTCCAAAGGTAGATAATCCTATTGTAAAGGATGGAGATGTAGCAAAATTGTTGGCAGAATATGAAGACATCATGTAAGAGAATGTACCGAAGGGATTGCCACCAATCTAAGGTATCAATCATGATATAGATCTTATATTGGGAGAAATTTTGTCAAACAAGGAAGAACATAGAATGGCACCAATAGAAAATGCAGAGTTTAAAAAATAGATACAAGAGTTTTTGAGGAAAGGATTGATCAAGAAAGTTTGAGCCCAAGTGTGGTACCTGCTATACTTGCACCTAAGAAAGATGGAGAGTGGAGAATGTGTACAGATTCAAGATAAATCAATAGGATCATTGTCATGTATATATTTCCATTTCCAAGGATAGATGACATTATGGACTATTTGAGTGGAGAAAATTATTTCACAAATATTGACCTAAAGAGTGGATATCATCATATCAAAATTAGAGAAGGAGATGAATGGAAGACAACATGTAAGAAAAATGAAGGATTGCATGTGGTTAGTGATGCCCTTTGGATTGACCAATGCATCAAGCACTTTCATGAGATTGATGAATGAGGTATTGAAGAGAATCTTGGGTAAGTTTTTCATTGTGTATTTGGATGATATTATGATTTTCAGTAAGAATAGAGAACATTTGTGGCACATCCAACAAGTATTGCAAAGGTTGAGAGAAGAGAAGTTGTTCATTAATGTCAAGAAGTACAGCTTTATGAAGACAAAGTTAGTATATTTGGGGTTTGTTATTTCCTCTGAAGGATTGAAGATGGACCCTGAGAAAGTGAAAGCAGTTGTAGATTGGCCTACACCGGTGAATATTAGAGAGGTGAAATCATTACATGGATTAGCTAGTTTCTACTAAAAGTTTTTCTGGAGCTTTAGTAGTGTTTGTAACCCTATGATAAAGATAATGAGAGGATACAAGGACTTTAAGTGGACATTAGGAGAAAAAATAACTTTTGAACTATTGAAGCAAAAAGTGATAGGGCAACCAATGTTAGATTGCCAAATTTTGACAAGGTATTTCAAGTTGATTGTGATGAAAGTGGAAATACAATTGGAATAGTATTTAGTCATGAAGGAATACCTATAGCATATTTTTTTGAGAAGATGAATAATTCTAGAAGAAGATATCTAGTTTATGATTAGGAATTCTATGTCATAATTGAATCTTTGAAGAAGTGGAGACATTACTTGTTGCCTAAGGAGTTTGTGTTATATATAGATCATCAAGCTTTACAGTATTTCAATAATCAAGGAAATTTGAATTAGAGATTTATGAGATAGGTTGAGTTCTTGTAGAGTTATACATTTGTGTTGAAGCATAGGAATGAAAAGTCAAACAATGTTGTTGATGCATTGAGTAGAAGGAACTTTTTGATAGAGATGAGAGTGGAAGTATCGAGATTTGAGGAATTGAAACATATGTATGAGGATGATGCAAATATCAGTAAAGCATGGAGAGCATGTAAGAAACCGGTAATGACATGATATAGCCAATGGTTGGATTATTTCATTTAAGAAGGTATGTTATTCAAAGGAAATCATTTATGTATTCCAAGGATTTCAATGAGAGAGAATTTGATAAAGAAGAAACATAGTGGAGGTCTAGCAAGACATTTTAAAGTGGATAAGACAATAGATTTGGTTAGTGAACATTATTTTTTGGTCATAGATATATAAAAAATGTTAGCAAGTACATTCAAAGTTGCAGAATTGTCAAGTTGCAAAAGGGAGTTGTTAGAATATCTGATTGTATAAACCTTTGATAGTACCCCAGAGACCTTGGGAAGATCTAAGCATGGATTTCATATTGGAATTTCCAAGAACACAAATAGGTTATGATTTAATTATGGTAGTAGTCAATAGATTTTCTAAAATGGCACATTTCATTCCTTGTAAGAAGACTAATGATGTTGTACACGTTGACTTATTTTCGAAGGGGATTGCGAGATTGCATGGATTACCTAAGAGTATTATTTCAAACAAAGAAACTGAGTTCATTGGATACTTTTGGAGGACATTTTGGAAGAAGATGAAGACAAATTTGAAGTTTAGTTCAACATATCACCCACAAATAGATGGAAAAAATAGAAGTGGTAAACAAAATTCTGGGTAACTTGTTAAGATGTTTGGTTGCAGATACGACAGAAAATTGGGATATAGTTTTACCATAGGAAGAATTTGCATATAATAATTTAGTAAACTAGAGTACAGGGAAGATACACTTTCAAATTGTTATCAGAAAACATCCTATATGAGTTGCAAAATTAAGAGACATCAGCATAGAGGATAAAAGGAGTGCAGAGGTAGAAAATTTTGCAGATTTCATGGAGACATTGCATAATTAGATCCGAAAGAATTTAGAAGGTATGAAAAATAAGTATAAGGAGAAGGATGATGAGCACCAAAGACATAAGGAATTTTTTGTTGGAAATGAAGTAATTGTACATCTTAGGAAGGGGAGATTTCCAATGGGAACAAACAACAAGTTGAAGATGAGGAAGTTTGGAATGTGTAAGATTCTAAGAAAATTTGATTTTTGAAATGCATATGAAGTGGATTTACTAGACATTGGGTATATCACCTATTTTCATTATTGTAGACATATACGAGTTTCATAAAGGACAATCAAGTGGTAGTAGTGATGAAGTGTATTTAAAGGAGCAGTTACCGCATCAAGCACTAGAGGAAATTGAATAGATTTTGGATCCCAGAAATTAAAGGAGCACTAGGAACAAGGTATGTGCAGGATCATTATGGAAAAAATAGAACCTTAAGTGGCAAAAAAATTAGAAAAATCAGAGTTAGGAAACTTGACGTAAAAAATTGAAAAAGTTATCTATATTATTTCAAAAATATGTAAGAATAGAATCTATAGAAAATTGAATGTAGTTTCTAAACTATTAGGTTTATTTAAAAAATAGAAAATCTATTTGGTGAAAATTTGAAATTTCAATGCAGTAGTACTTAAATTTCAGGGAAAAAATAAGTAGGTGTCTATTTGACCACCCTAGCCACAATAAAATGATGATATTTTTTTATAATATTTTAGATATAAGTTGAGGATTCATGTACGAATGTGATGCATATTTTTTTGTAATTTTTTTCCAAGAAAATAATTAATTATGAATTTTTTATTACAACTTTTAAAAAATATAAAAACTCGTATGTCTAACCACCTTAACTTGGTCAAAACTTCATGAAATTCAAGTTTTTTTAATCCTATAGTATGCAAAGCATAGAATGTGACACATGTTTCAGATTCAAAAAATGTGATACCATTTGAAAGCTATAGATCTATTTTCCAATCAGCCTACCAATCAAGACTTTAGTCATAATTCAAATAGAAAATGAATAATAATTATTTATTAAATTCAAAGTAAAGCATAATTTATATTGGTGGAATGCTGAGAATCTCCTTTAAAAACCCTTTTCGTTTCATCAATTTTGAGTAAAAAAAAAGTCGTCAGCCACATACCCTACACATACCCATCATATCACCATTTTTTGGCCCATTATGATCCTACACATACCCAACAAGAAATACAAAAAAAATATTGTGAAGTGGAAAGGAAGACTAGTGGAGGACTCATCACGGATTTCATAGGCTAAGGTGGATCATTTTGGTTTTCCTCTTACCCCTGGAAAGTGAGGGACTCACTTTTCTTCACACTCTGGGTGTCTGATGCAAGTGCATTCCTCGTTGTAAAGCAATCCTATATCAACCAAAAATAGTTTTTTCCTTGTATTGCATTCAGTAGAAATTTCAATATTTAATTCCATATTTTACTGCATATTTGTTTCTCATCTCATATAGTAGGATATAGCATCTTCACATGAACATCTATCACATATACAGATTTCACATCGTTTGCATTTTTCTACTAAAAGTTATCATTCTTAGAATTTCACTATGTTTACCAGTTAGAGCATTTGAGGTCAACCTTCAGGTATGATTGAATTCATTAGGTTATTAGGGTAAAAGCACAAACCTATGTCACACATTATAAAGGAATCGACCAACAACAACAAAATTTCTGAACTTCGACCACATAAAAGTGGTCTTTATGTTTTGAATTTCAAAATGATATAAACTAATGAAAGGTAGAAATATTGATGAAGTTTAATCCTATAATTTTTCAGATTTTTTAAAAATTGTTTTTATTTTTTTTATCAATTTAAGAGTAAATTTTGGAATACTGAAAAATTTCAAGAAAAAGTGACAATCACTTGACATCAAGAAAAAAATAGAAAAAAAAATAATTTTCCCCTAATATTTTTTCTCCAAATAGGTAACTTCAATATCTAGTGCATGGAATTTTTTTTTGAAAATTTGATGTATATCTTTCTTATAATAACATTTTAAAGTCAAACTTGTCAGAATTTGACAATTTTCATTGGACGTCAACTATTGTCTATTTTTCAAATCATTTTCAAAACAAAAATTATACCCTTATGAAGAGGACTCTCTTCTCTAGTGCACCATGAATTTTTCAAAAAATATTAATATGTTTTACTTTCTTTTTTTAATTTCTAATCAACATCTTTTTTAACTTTAACAACCTACTTGCATTATTTCAAATATAAAATATATTAAAACTAATCAATATATTTAAAAAATGACATATTCAAATTCACCACTCTGAGTCCTACAAAAGGGTATATTTCTTTTTTTTTAAACATCTTTCTGACTAAAGAAATACCTAGTTTAAGTTGAAAGTTTCAAAAAAAATTGAAAAGAACTAAGTTGGTTGCCAACTGGGATGCCACATAGATAGTTTCCATAGAAAGGGTTTCGGTAGAAAGGGTTTTGACTTCCCACATAAAATAAGCCACATTTCTATGCGACAAATAAAAAAATTCAATTTTTTTGAGTTTCTACCGAAACTTTGTGAGAGCTTAAGAAGCATATTTATAAGCATTTGTAACTCGTGGGAATCTAGTAGTTTTAGAAGGAAGATTTAGAGGCAATATATTTTCATATCAACCCTTCGAGGGCATGCAATAAGGCCTTTTGGCTAGTTGTTTTGTTGAATTCCCTTGTGGAAGGCTTGTGATTCTTTGATATTCACCCATAAGGTATATGCTGCATGTGAGATTGTCAATTCAATAAAGATTCATTTTTTCATATCAAATTCTTGTGTTGTTTCCATTGTGTTGACTTATTTATGCATGGTTTGGACTATTCTTTCTAAACCCTCCTACCACATGACAACACCAAAAAACTATCAACAAGAAAAGAAACTCTGCATCAAGTAGCACTCCCATTGACTGGGTATCTCTTACACTTTGCACTCTCTCTTTTACCTATGCTTCACAAACTTCTTCTCCCCTACAAGAGGAGTTCTTCCTTCTCTCATTCATACTCTCTTTGTTCCTTTTTTTCAGATAATATATGTTTTTCATACCATATTCTCCCTCTTTGACATCAATGGAAAAGGGCAACATCTTTCCCTTTGACACATCACATGCATAGAATTTTTATTTTCTATTCTCCCCCTTAGACAACTCTAGCAACACTTCTCTCTCCATTGCTCTTCACCATACAACCCTCACTACTACACATTATGCACTACTTATTTTTTATTGCTCCCTCTACTGCTTGATCTTTTATGCAAACTCCCACAAGATATGATTCACCTGACTGCACTAGAAAAACACTACTACCTACTCCCCCTAAGAGGCAGCCTACATCGATCTAAGACCAAGAATGTGTCATGAAATCCTTCCTAGACAAATGAACACACTTATGCATTTAGTTGAAAGAAGTAGGGAAAATAACCCATAACTTCTGCTGGAGATACTCAAAAGTATCTTTTGAAAGAGCCATTGGGAAAATATTTGCAACTTAATCCTTTGTAGGCACATACTCTAGCTTCACCTCATTCTCTGCAACCTTCTCTCTTAAAAAGTGATATTGGATAGAGATATGTTTTTTTCTTGAATGCATCACCAGGTTATTTGAGATATTGATAACACTCATATTATCACATAAGATAGAAATAGGTTCATCATATAATACTCTAATATCCTTCAATGTTTTCTTCATCCACAACACGTGTGTTGCATGATGTTGTTGCAATATATTTATATATTTTCTTTTAGAATTTATGTGGATACAAAGAGGTCGTGCTATTTATTTAGGGAATGTAAATTGGTTGACTTAAATGTGGATAAATGATGAAGTTGTTTGTATACCATAAAGGAGACACAAGTTTGACTGAAAAAGAATTATTTCAGCTATTAACAACTTATAGGATAATATATAAGGTAAATGAGAAAATTATATATCGAAGAAGTGTCTAATTCTCAATGATAAAAAAATTATTTTATTACTATTTTTAACTATCTCTTTTTTCAGAGGTCGATAGATACTTTACTTAGAGAATCACAACATGATAACACTAAAGAGAATTATCGCAAGATTAAAGAGAATTATTTTGTATAGAAACTAGATAGGTGAATAAGTATAATTTTCTATAATTTTTGTAGTTTAGTCTATATAATTAATATTTTTTCTCAATCTCAATATGCAAATGAAGTAATATCAAATAGTTACTTATATTTTTCAATTATACTTTCCACTAGACATCAGTGCTAAATTATTACAACACAAATATATTTTACTATACTTTATTTTTATAATATTTTATAAACATCCATTAAAATATTTTCTTTTGGAAATGAGTGTGATTGTAGTGGAAATCAAATGTTATATTATGCATATAAATAAAAGAGGGTATAAAATTCTCATTAAAAAATATACATTCTAAAATGTGTAGTGAAAAGAAGAGATTTGTCTATTAAAAGAAGCATGAAAATTTAAGATATAAAAATGAAAATCAAAATAAACAATATTATTTAAAAAACCTTACGATTAAAATTAATAAACTTACTACATAAAATTTTCAATAAATGATAACATATTGTGTTGTGGACTGATGTAATGATATATTTGAACAAAGATTGATAAACTTATAATAAAATTACGTAGAGAAAGTAATTTAAAGATATAAATCAGTATTTCGATAAGTTTTGATAAGACCCTCAAGTACAGCCAAAGCTTAATTGTGTAAAAGCAAAATAAAAAGATATAATATGAAGCTTAAAGAAGGTTTGCGTTCGAGTATAGAAAATGTTCAGCCGTTGAAGAGCCGCTCCCACCGTTTTAGATGAGGATGAAGGAATTGTAGACATCAATGCAACAATAAACATTTGTTAGAATAGCGCTGTTCAGTTAAAATTCAGATCTCAAGCTTTTACCACAATAAGAGAATAGATCTTTCAAGGGAGTAAAATATATTTTACTAGACAAGTGTGATAAAATGACAAAATGTCAAATGATACATCAATCTCCACCATTCTGAAAACGTTAAGAAAATTTGTTGAGGTTTTATGATTGTCGTACAGAAGCATCTTCTAAAGTAGTGAACTATATGAGAGTTTATTGTCTTTTTCTAATAAAGTAAGCGTTTGTTTCTTGTCATGGTAGTAGTTGAGAAAAGCAATCATGTTGGGTATGTGGAGCTAAGCAAAGATTCCATTTTCACATTTTTAAGATGTGCAGACCATTCCCAAGAAGATAGAAAGGAATCTCTTGGATATGCATTACAGTGCACATGTGCGCTTTATTTGTTTCCTCCAAGCACGACGGATTATATCGGAAGTTAAGGCCAAGATGATATTCTATTCTCGCTTTCTTAGAAAATAACATTTCCAACAAGGAATGAGTTGTCCGAGCCAAATTTTCTTTCAAACATTTATGTTGATAGTTTGTTTGGGTTTTGTCAGGGGTTTATGAATCTTAACCTATATCAGCAATCACATCAATTCAATCAAATTTTCTTACAACATTTATGTTGATGGTTTATTTGGGATGTTAACATATATCAGCAATCACATCAATTCTATCAAACTTTTTTTCAACTTTTATGTTGATTGTTTGTTTGGGTTTTGTTATAGGACCTATGGATTTTAATATATATCAGCAATCTACGGGCTCAACTAAATTTTCTTTCAACTTTTATGTTTGTGGTTTGTTTGGGATTTGTCATGGGGCCATGGATGTTAATGCATACCAACAATACATCAATTCAACCAATCATTCATTCAACTTTTATGTTGATTATTTGTTTGGGCTTTGTCATGTGGATATTAATGTATATCAACAATCACATCAGATGTAATGGGTGTGTTAATTGGATTTGACAAGTTATGGAATTGTTAAATAATTTGAAAAATATAAAACTATAAACTAAAGCATTGAGAAATAATGGTAAAACTTGATGTTTGAAATAGACTTGGTCCATATTTTTTTCTTTTAATATACTTATAATAAAAAAATACAATTTTGAATTAAAAAATAATTTAGAAAGATTGTGATTGAGCACATTAATCAAACATTTTGTATCAATAAATTCTAAATATGTTTATTAAAATTGGAGACATATGAACAAATTTTGATAAAAGACAAATATATGTAGTAAAAATCAAATGAATCCATAAATTTGTATCTGACATTTAATATGTGAGCCTTAAACCTTAGTCTACCCTAAAAATTAGTATCAAACACATTGCTTCTTTATGATGTAATATTGAAATCTAAACTTATGTTGAAATACAAATTTATATTTAAATAAAATACTAATTATTAAAAATTAACTCCTAAGAACACAATTATGAATCTAAATTTATATAAAATTAATTAAGCACAAGAAAGAAATTATCAATAAGAATAATAAAATACAATGTCTTTCAATATACTTTAAGAGCTAGCATAAATAACAATGATTTTAGGGATTTCACTTGGATAATTACCTACTAATAGCTATACATTGTGACTATGTAGAAAGTTAGAAATATAAATTCACCATTTTCTAAGATATTACTTGAGCAATAATTACTCAAAATCATTTTTCTTTATTCAAATGCAATTAATAATTTAGAAATTTGAAATGTCTTGAGGAAAATTTTATGAAACTATTTTAGAAGTGTCTAAATGTGTAGAATGGGTTGAAAATATGCATTTCCTAAAAATAAAAATATAATATGTGGAAAATTATAAAAGAAAATGGAGATAAAAGGACATATAACAACAATATATTATTAAAGTTTTCTTTTGCTATATATGTATCAATGAAAGTAAATAAGTGAATTTGACTTCTAAAAAGAATGAAAAATTAGGAAAATAATAAGACCCAAAATAATCTAAATTTGAGCTATATATGTGTACCAATGAAAGTAAATAAGTGGAATTGACCTCTAAATCAAAATGAAAAATGAGAAAAATATTCATACCCAAAATAATCTAGATTTGATTGAGGGAAACTTCAACTGAACTAGCTTTGATCAAACCTAATATGATACTAGAAAGTTTTATTGAACCAACTTTAATCAAGCTTGGTGAAATTAGTTATAAGATGGACTTCAATTCTGATAAGGGTGAGCCAATGCATTCATCCTTTCACATTGTCTAGAAACTTAATCAACAACCTACAAAGCTATTGAGTGATCTCTTGGTGTACATAATTATCTACTTCTCTTTTAGCTACATTTCCAAACATTTTTCATTTTTAGTCTCATCTTTTTATGTTGTTTATTTTGTGTCTTCATATTTCTAAAGTATTTCTAATTTTTTGTTATATTTGTAAAATTCAAGAAAACATAAATGTATACTAATAAAAGTAAAATTAAATAAATATTATATAAGTCATTAAGAATATAAAATTTAGAAAATTAATCAAATAATATAAATAAAAAATTGATGAAATTATTGAAATATTAAATTACACAATTAAAATATTAATAATCAATAAATTTATACTATTATAAGAATATTATAAATTATATACATAATCTTATAAAATCAAAAGAATTATAAAAATAGAGACCTCATAAGATAAATTATTATATATTTGAGATTACATGTCATGATGTTTAATATTTAGTGTTTGATATGTGAAGAAAATGTAATAGATTGTATAACACCAACATCTAATTATTAATGATTATTGTAATTATCTCATGTTACTCATTGTATTTAATGATAGTATTAATATTACAAGGTCAAAATTGCCTACTTACTTAGATCTCTCAATATCATAGTCGTTTAATATTTATTTGTTTTATAATTAATTTTTCATTTTTTTTTGTCATCATGTGTGATTCATGCATAGGAAGTAGCATATTTTTTGGGATAGGATCTATAGGCAAGAGGAAATATAAAAAGGGTAAACATATATGTCAAAAATTGAGTTAGATGTCAAGGAGATTATTCCTTATAATAGAATAAATTATATCAAGGTTTTAGAGTGCTTCATTAATTATTTATTTAAAACATTAATACATCTTAGACTTCATATTTAACTTTTTAGGCTGTGTGTTTTCAAAAGAAATAGTTATTGATGCTTGTTTTTTGATTCCTAAATTAATGATTAAATTAGTGCATGATACAAAATAATTTATTGGGAGAATGAGTATATTTGTTGTACCTTTATTTTAGATCAATGGTATCATATTATATATGGTAGAAATCCTATTCGTGTTGCATAAGTATCATAAGAAAATCAAAGAGCACATTAAGGTCCACATCAATTATGTTGTGGAACACTTCCATATAAGAATGTATAATCTAGGTAGGATCTCCTAGTACTTAAACACCTTTGGTCCTATTTTTACATGTTAATTTTACTAAAGATGTTCAAATAGAGGAGGTCATCTAAGATAACACATACTTGTTAGGTGAATCTAAGGATTCTAACTAAAATGCATTAAATCCAGTCCCAATTAGATAATGACTTATGTAATTTATAATTGTCTGTCTTATAACTAACAAATATACTTATTAGTAAAAAAAGTGAAAGGGGATTTTTTGAGGTGTTTGGTGACAATATGGTCCATAGTCTATTTTAATTCCTTTGTGTGTTCTTGAGAAAACATTAACTACATATTTGTAATAATAGAACATCATCAACTTAAATATGAAACTTATTATATCCAGTTTTATTGTCAAACCATAGATAGTTAATAGGATACATTATTATTCTCTATGCGAATCTTATAAAATAAATGTTACAAGAATCTAATATTAAATGCTTGTTTTATACTCCCCATGCACCTACCCTAATTTTATTTTTCAAAAAATGATAAACCTAAAACATTAATAAATTAATTCATTTTTCAATGATTCTCACTCTTCTTTCCTTTTTCTTAGATCTTCCACAAAAATTTATGGCCTCAATGGCACTGATGGATACCTTGCTTTTCATATCTTTAGAAATAAAAGAACCAATAATATCCTCATATTTCCACCATATTCCATTTTTAAATATAATTTATTCCTAAATAAAATCTTGTTCACTAAATATTTGGATTGATATATCTCAGAAAGTTTTTTTCATAGTTTCATTATAGAAGACTCTTCACAAATATTGATTAAAACAGAGTTTTTCAAGAACAAACTAATTAGAAATTTGGATTAATGGTTCATAACATCATATTGAACAACCGAAGTATCATCTATAAGCCTTGAAACTTTCTCATCAATAACAACCCGCAAATCTCAATCAACTAAAAAATCATCCACATTTATCTTTCACATCATAAAATTGTTGCCAATTTTTTTACCTATATATTCACTAATGTGTTTTCCATCTAAAAATATTTACAACAAGATCACAAAGTATATTTGCAAAATATCTTACTAAAAATTAGATTAGTTCAAAATACCCAACAACCCACAACTCAAACTAAAGGTGATGATGTTGAACGCAAACTAGAATACTGTGAGGGGGGTGAATCAATATTTAATCAAATCTAATTAAATCTTAAACCCTCGGGAGAAAATTGAAACAAACTTTATAGCATAAATTAAAACACGAAAGATGAACACAATGCATAACACCACATAACACCAAATGTATGTGGAAAACCCCACAGGGGAAAAACCATTGTGAGGGAGCTATTGTCCTAATCCAACCTCACAAATGAATCATAGTTAAAACCTTTTCTTAGGGATACAACCCAAGGAAGCTACTACTCCCTATAAAGGTTTTAAGGTCACTCCCAAGGATGATACAAATCCATACAATTTTTTTTTAGGGTTACAACCAAAGGAAGTAGCTACTCCTTGAACTGAGAACGAACTCAAAAAAGATTATAGCTTGACATTCCTCCTATTATATGAATCTCATAATGAAGCTCAATCATTCTTATGATTGTGATTGTAATTTTTCCCTTCTCTTTTTTATGATTATAATTCTGCTTTGACAACTTTTGCAACTTGTTCAAATATACTCTCTATAGCTTACTGACTCACTGCTTTCAACCTTCAATATTTTTTTCCTTTGGCTCACTACCTTCAACAATCAGTTAGGAACACTCTTCACTTCCCTTATGTCATTGATATATGATCAAATTGAATCTGAATAGGATCTACAACTTTTTCTCTTTCTCTTTCAATCACTTACATTAACATCATAATGCATTACACATCCTTGACTCAGCCACACTTCTCCAACCTAGATCAACTAGGTTTAAAATTTATACATGATATTACATTGATTGTATTACATATGTCAGCCTACAATAAAGAATATTATAATTACAAGTCATCCAAACATCAAACAACATCATTAAACATGTAGAAAGCAACACAATATCAAATTACATGTAATACCAGGAAGGGGAAAACACCTTCCAAATTCCAACACATGCTTAAATTGTTCCTAAATATTCTTCACATCATTAGTCTTTGAAAAACAACATTTGTGTGCTTTGAAAATTCAAATTAGGTCACCCTTAAGCAAGAAAATATGAAACTTGTAGCATGTCGACCATTACAACTTGGTTGTACACATGAATAATTAAGCATTACTTGTGCTTCTCCCAGATGAGTTAACATGACCCATACAAAAATTTTAAACACTCTTTGAACTCCATGTAACCTTGAACTTGTTGCACACACCTTTAGCATACCTCAGCCATCTAGGAAAAAGCATGACCTAGCAATGCCTTCACTTTGGACCAAATCCTATTCTAGAGAGAAAAAAATGCACCATGTGGAGCAACAAAAAATTTCACATGAAAATCAAGAATTATTTAATACAATCCTTTCACAACTTCATGCAGCAACAAGTTGGTGCAAGCCAACAAATATTAAAACTAACCAACAAAAAATACAGTCCTGAACTCTGTCACATACAACTTTAGATCAATTGAAGGAAAAAATATATGAAACTTTAGAAATAGCACCTTAACAATGCACTGAAATTAACTTCTAAACCACACAACCATATCTACAAACACAAAGGAATATATAGCCAAACTTTGTACCTCTATGAGCATCATCACAAAAACCACATTTTCCTCAAATTATCACTTGAAAAACCACCTTTCTAGACTAAAATTGATCTAAAACATGGAACACACATGCTTTGACATATCATGAATCTATCTTCCAATCTATAGGAGAAAATCATCACAATTGGAGAGATGTGAAGCATCTCTTAGAGACTCTGGCAACCAATCAACCATACTATTTAAACACTGACATGCAAACTACAACCAACTCCAACATAATTTTTGATGTCAATGACAACCAATACTCACACTTTTCACATCAATGAAAGCTAGACTACAACAATCTCCCCATTTGGAATGGATGGTAAAACCAATCTGACATGCACTTTTCTCCCCCTTTAATATCAAGGACAAAGGGAAACTTTTTCTCTCCTTTTTTAAGCACATTTTCTCCTCTTCAACCTTCTCCCCATTTTATGTACATTCTTTCCTTTTTGAAATAGCATACAGGATCCCCCTATCAATAATAACCACTACCGACTCCCCCTAAGAGGTTTCCACCATCATTCTAGGAATACGGATATGGAATGATTTACTATGCCTAGATAGATGCACCAACTATGCATCTAACAAGGAGGAGCAATTACCCATAACTTCTATCGAAGATACTCACAATTATCCTTTACAAGAGCCTATGTGAAAACATCTACAATCTGATCCTTTATAGAAACATATTCTAACTTGACTTCTTTATTTGTAACCTTCTCTCTCAAAAAGTGATACCTAATTGATATGTGTTTGGTTCTAGAATGCATCACTGTATTCTTGGAAATATTGATAGCACTTGTATTATCACACAAAATAGGAATAGGAACATCATACTGTATCTTGATATCCTTCAATGTTTGCTTCACCCACAATAATTGAGTATAGCAAGATATTGCAACAATGTATTCTTCTACAGTGGACAAGGATACTAAATCTTGTTTGTTACTATGGCATGAAACTAATCTACTTCCTAAAAAGAAATAAAAACCACTTAAACTTATTCTATCATCCACACAACCAGCCCAATTAGCAATACTATATGCACACAAATCAAATTCTTTATCTTTTGGATAGCATAATCTATAATGCAGAGTACTCTTCAAATATCTAAAAATTATTTTGACTTCCTTCACATGAGTTTCTTTATTATTAGCTTGAAATATTGCTACCAAACATACCACATGCATGATATCAGGTCTTCAAGAGGAAGATAAAACAAGATTCCAATCATAGACCTATATAGTTTCTTATCATCATAGGGAGAATCATCATCTTTTCTCAAATGACAATCAATAACCATGGGAATACTGACTAGTTTGCAATCCTCCATGCCAAACTTCTTCAACATCTCCTTGACATACTTTTCTTGAGAAATAAAAATATCATCATCTAGTTGAGAAATTTGAAGACCAATAAATAAAGATAACTCACCAATCATAGAAATCTCGCATTCCTTCTACATATCTTTAGAAAACTTCTTGCACATTTCATCATTTACACCAAAGAAAATATCAACATACACAAAAACTATCAAAATTATTTCATCCTCAATCTTGAGGCAAAGATTACTATTTGTGGTACCTTTCTTTAAACCTTTCTGAAGCAAGTACTTATCCAACCTTGCATACCAAGCCCTAGGAGCTTGTTTTAGAGCATACAAAGCCTTTTTGAGATTGCACACCATGTTTAGTTCTTCTGATAACTTGAATCCATCAGGTTTCTCTATGTAATTTCCCTCTTCTAAATCTCCATTTAGGAAGGTTGACTTGACATCCATCTAATAAACCATGAATTCCTTGTAGGAAGAAAAAGAAAGAAATAATCTGATAGCTTCTATTCTTGCTATCAGAGCAAAATTCTCCTCAAAATCAATGCCTTATACCTATAAATATCCTTTGTAAACCATGCTAGCCTTGTTTATTAGAAATTCTCCTTCCTCATTCAATTTATTCCTCAAAACCCACTTTGTTCCTATCACATTTTTGCTTGAAGGCCTTGGAACAAATTATCAAGCCCGATTCTTCTTAGTTTGACTCAACTCTTCTTCCCTTGCTTGCAACCATCCTTCATCCTTGTTGGAATCAACCAAATTTTTTGGTTTTAGCTTTGATAATAAAAAATGTTTACTTGTTCACTTTCCTTTGCAATCCTTATTTTGGTCAGTACTCCATTATCATCTCCAATGATTTTATCTTCTGAATGATTTCTTTGAACATACTTTGCAAGATCCTTGCTGAGCTTTTTTGTTGTTTCTTCTTTCTCTTCAACATATGCTTGTTCATCTTCATCTAAGCATGGAGGTACATCAGATCCGCAATCCTTAATTTCATTCACATTTTAATGTAGATCTTCATCAACTTTCACATTAATAATTTAAAATATTCTTCCCAATCTTTTTTTGTAACACCTATATGCTTTTCTCTGAGATAAATATCCCAGAGCGATACCTTCATTATTCCTTGATTCAAATTTTCCCAATACATAGATTCATATCTTCTGATATAGTATTTTCTTCCAAAGACTCTAAAATAATTGACATTTGCAGGTCTACCATACCATAATTCATAAGAAGTCTTAGTGTTTACTCTCAACAATCATTTGTTCTGAATATTTACTACATTATGAGCTACTTCTTTCCAATAGACATTAGGTAGATTTTCTTCCATTAGTGTGGTCCTTTCCATTTCTTGAATAGTCATATTCTTTCTTTCCACAACCCCATTTTTTGAGGATTTCTAGCAACAAATAGATGCCTCTTTATTCCATGTTTTCACAAAAGTCATTGAATTCATTTGAAGTAAACTCATCTCCTCTATTAGATCTCAAATATTTTATCTTTGCATTCATTTCATTCTTATGCATCAAGAATTGAAAATAATGAATCTACTAAAAGCATTAGATTTATCTTTCAAGAGTGTAACCCATGTCATCATAGGGAAATCATCAATAAAAATCATGAAATACCTTTCTCCTTTCAAACTTTTTGTTTTGGTAGGTCCACAAAAATAAGTATGTACCAACTTCAAAGTTATACAAGAATAATATTGTTTAGACTTGAAGCATATCCTTGTTTTCTTACTAAACTAACATTCCTTGCACACTATACTTCTAGGCTTGATTATCTTAGGCATATCTCTTACTACATGCAATGAGATAATCTTCACAAGATTTTTAAAGTTAATGTGTCCCATTCTTTTGTGGCATAGCCAACATTCACTTGCTTGTCCCAAAAGAGAACTCCTCCCATTGACATATCTTAAACTATATAAATCACCACTTGTTCTAGATCCTTCAACAACCAATTGTTCATACTTTTATTTTCTAATTACAAATCTAGGTCAGTGCAGGATCATGGGAGTCCAAACTAGGCCATTAAGTGGCAATGAAAATTCATAAAATCGGAGTTAGGAAACTTGACATAAAAATTTGAATAGGTTATTAACATCATTTGAAAAATATGTAATAATACAATTTGTAGAAAATTGAATGCAGTTTCTAAGATACTAGTCCTCTTTTGGAAAAATGTTAATCTATTTAGTTAAATTTTTAAATTTAAATGTAGAAGTATTAAATTTTCAGGAAAAAAGTAAAAAGAAAGTGTATGTTGGACCAACCTAAGTACACATAAGTAGAGGACACATGCCCAGATGTGCCGCATTTTTTTTCATAATATTTTTGCAAGTAAACAATTAGTTATGGATTTTTTATTAGAAAATTTAAAAAATATTAAAACTTGTTTTTCTAACCACCATAACTTGGTCAAAAATTTATGAAAATCATTTTTTTTTTATCCTATAGTATGGGAAGCATAGAATGTGTTGCATCTTTCATATTTTAAAAATGTGCAATTGTTTGAGAATTATAGATTATTTTCAATAAACCTATCAATTATGACTTTAGTCATAATGCATGTAGAAAACCAATAATAATTATTTATCTAATTCCAAAAAATTCATATCTTATATTGGTGGAAAGATGAAAATTTTATCAATAAACCCATTTTGTTTCATAAAATTTGGATAAAAAAAATTTCATTAGCCACTTTTGGGTCATATTGCCACTTTTTGGACCCCCATGATCCTACACTCACCCATCCACTTTTATTAAATAAGAGATTGTAACGATTTCTACACATTTGAATCACACTAAGAAGATTGTTCCAAAGACCTTTGACATAAATAACATCTTATTTTCTACTCTTTCCATCAATATTAATAAAACCTTTTCCACATAGCTGCACTAAAGTATCATCTCCAAGCTTGACTATTCCACCAATCCACTTCATAAGTTTGATGAAATTTCTCTTATCTCTTGTCATATGGTTGGAACAACCACTGTTAATGACCCATGAATTTGCCTCATCCTTTGCATGGAAAGTAGTACACACCATACTTGGATGTTTAGCTTTATCTTTCATCTTGTTAGTAGCCAAGAACAAGATTTCATCTTCATTATTTGGACCACTAGAATCATCATCTTTTGTAGAGCAAGAATATTCCATAGAGTAGAGGCTCTTCTTAACATTATTCCTTCTAGGATCTTCACTTCTCTTATTAGAATCTTTCAAGGGACATTTGGAAGCAAAATGACAATTCTATCCACTTGAAAAATTTGAACTTGGTATCTTACCTTTGTACTTGTTGGTACAAGTCTCTTCAACTTCCTTACAAAATTCTCTTCCTCTTCATCAGTGTCACTATTCAGATCAGATTCTTCATATGATTCTTCCTTACTTGCTTTGAATATATGTTCCTTCTTTGGACCTTCTTTGTCAAACTCTCTCATTTTAAATGCAATAAAGGCACCAAAAAATTGATCCATTAAAATTTTAACTAAATCTCTATCTTCCTCAATAGATGATACTTTAGAACTATAACATTTAGGAAGAGATATAAATACCTCTTTGACAGCCACAAATTCTTCATGATCTTCACCATGTTCTCTAATTGTATTGACTATTTCATCTACCTAGAGCACATATCTAGAAATGTCTTCATATTTTGAAATTTTGAGGTTCTCAAATATTCCTTTGTAGATCTATAGCTTTTGTTTCTTTACTTTGATATCTCCTTCATAGATTCCAGTAAGCTTATCTTAGACTTCCTTTGTAGACTTGTAATGCATTACCTATATAAGATCAAATTCTAATAGCTCACTCAAGATAACATTCTTTTCCTTTCCATTGTTCTCATAGACTCTGATCTTAGCTAGATTAGTTGGAGGAGTAGTATGAACAACATAACCATCTTTGGGATATTTCCAAACACCACACCCAAAAGAGGATATATGAGTTTCCATTTGGTATCTTCAGAAAGTGAAATTTCTTCCATCAAACCTAGGAACTTTCTGAGATCCTTCTTGTGCCATCTTGGATCTTCCTCAAGTTATTATACTTCTTCTATAGAGATAGGATTTGATTCCAATTTTTGAACACACACTAGAATACTAAAAGGGGGTGAATCAAAATTCAATCAAATCTAATCAAATCTTAAAATATCTTAGAGAAAATTGAAACTTAAACTTTACAACATAAACAAAAACATGAAAGATGAACACAAAGCACAAAACCATACAACATCAAATTTACATGGAAATCCTCAAAGGGGAAAAACCTTAGTGATAAAAAGCTACTAGGAGATACTATCCTAATCAAGCCTCACAAATGAATTACAATTACAACTTTATTTTAGGGCTACAACCCAAGGAAGTTACTACTCCCTGTAAAGGTTTTAGGCTCATTCCTACGAAAGCTACAACTCCCTACAAACTTTATTTTAGGGTTACAACCCAAGGAAGCAACTACTCCTTGAACTGATAAAAAACTCAAAAAAGATTATAGCATGATAGTCCTACTATCTAAATCTGATAATGAAGCTCAATACTTTTGATGGTTATAATTGTACTTTCTCTCCTCTTTTTGATGATTGTAATTCTACTTTGGTAGCTTTTGCAACTTCTTCAAATGTCTTCTCTACAACTTATTGACTCATTTCTTTTAGCCTTCAATAAATTTTTCCTTTGCCTCACTGCCTCTAGTAATCAGTTAGACACACTCTTCACTTCCCTTCTATCACTAAGATATGATTAAATTGAATCTGGAGAGGATTCAAAAAATTTGGTCTTTCTCTTCTAGTTGTGCTTACTTTAACATCATAATGCATTAGACATCCTCAACTCATCCACATTTCTCCAACCTAGATCAAATAGGTTTACAATTTATACATGATATTAAATTGATTATATTACATATGTTAGCCCACAACAAAGAATATTACAATTACAAGTTGACCAAATATCAAACATCATGAAATTATGTGTAGAAGAAAATACAAAATCTAACTACATGCAACACCGAGAGGGGTAGTACACCTTGAAAATTCCAACACATGCTTATCTTAGTCCTAAGATTCTTCATAACATTGGTATTTAATAAGCCACATCCAAACACTTCATAAATTATTCAAATTAGGTTGGCCTTAAGCAAGAAAATATGAAACTTGTAGCATGTCAGACATTAAAACTAGGTGTTACACATGAATGATTAAGCATTACTTGTGCTTCTCCTAGATGAGACAATATGACCCATACAAAATTTTCAAATACTCCTTGAACTCTGTGAAACCTTGAACATGTGGCGCACACCTTCAACATACCTCAGTCAGCTAGGAAAAAACATGACCTAGAAACACCTTCATTCTAGACAACAACCTATTCCATAAAGAATAGTAAACACCATGCAAAGAAATATAAAACATAGCATGATACTCATGAATGCTTCCATAAAATCCTTTCACAAATTCCTATAGCAAGAAGTTGGTGCAAGCCAACAGACATTGAAACTAGCCATCAGACAATACAGTCTTGAACTCTGTCACATACAACTTTCTTAGTGGAAGGAAAAATGATATGAAACTTTGGAAATAGCACCTTCACAAAAAACTAAACTTAACTTATAAACCACACAACCATATATACAAATGTAGAGGAATACATAGCCAAACTTTGTACTTCTATGACAATCCTCACTAAAACCACATTGTCTTCAAACTGACACTTAAAGAACCACCTTTCTAGACCATAATTGATTTGAAACCTGGACCACAAATGCTTTGACATATCATGAATCTATCTTCCTATCCATAAGAGAAAATAATCGCCAATTGAGAGATGTAGATAATATCTCAGAGACTCTGGCACCAATCAGCAAAACTACAACATTGACAACCAAACTACAACCAACTCCAACATACTTCTGACATCAATTACAACCAATAATCACACTTTGGACATATTTGACATCCAGAGTTAAATAGATGAAGCTATAATATGAATTTTAAGGAAGTTAAGATAGCATAACAACTTCCTCTACACTAATCTTGAAAGAAGTGTTATTAAAAATATATATATCTTTACAATTATTGAAACTAAACATAAGTATAATTCATAATACAATGGAGTGACTCACATGGGAAAAACCATTTCAGGAAAAATCCACATAATATATTATTAATAAATCAAAAAGATCATTTGTTATGGAGATCAAACTTATTAGTCAATATTTATCGCATGGGGGATGCAAGGGGTAACCCCCTAAGAGGTATAGGGGGCCATCCCTTTGGTGGCAGGGTCCAAGGGCCACACACCATGGTAGTGGTTTGAGGGAAGCAGCCATGAAAGCCACATTTAATATATTTTCTTATTATAAATCTGAACCATTTATCATTAGGTCATAGATCTAATGATAGACATTATGTTGGTTTTTCTTTCCCTAGAAGGAAACCCATTTTATGAGGGAATTTTATTACAACAATGTACTAGATTTTATTGTGTGAGGATACTGTGATAGAGAAAAGAGAAAGTTATAGTGGATGTATTTTACATTGTATTACTTCATTTTTTGAGATGAAATAAGGGAAGGGATATCTATTTCTTTGTGGATACACTAATTCATTTCACTGTAAAATACGATGAAAATTCTGATGAAACATGTATAATTTGATGAATCATCAGGTGCATGTGTCTTTAATGTGAAAATTTCAATTTAAAAAAAAATTGTGCTCGACGTTCGTCACTTTTTCGATGAACGTTGGGCATAAATTTTAATAAATAAAAGTGAGTTCGACAATTTATCTATACTTGCGACAATGTTTTCATGCTATACTTGCGAATTTTCTATACTTGTGATAGTTTGTGGAGGTTATAGGCTGATTTTTTTTGGTGCAAAATATCAGAATTATTAGATTTTGTTACCTTTCTATGATTAAAAATTATTGGAGTGTGAGTTTGATATTTTTTGATGATCTAAATATTCAAGCTTGGTAAAGAAAAATCATGTTAGATAATATTAGTGGAGAAAAAAATGAAGAGACACTTGCTAGATTATGGGCTAGATTGAAAAGAAAGGGTGATGGGAAATGTTATTTTCCTTGCAATAATTACAAGGGCTTAATTTTAATCACAATAGCTGAGAAATATTGTAGGTGGTATGGTCACATTGAAGGGGGGAATGATTATCATCCATTGGTAAGTTGTTCAATATATGTCTTTATATTGATTGAATTTGTAAATGTTTATATCGTTTAACATTTTATATATATATAAAATCACTTGATTATGATCATGGTTTATTTGTGTCGATCATTATTATAAAGGTGGGGTTCCCTAGCACACATGATATGGATTATCACGGCCCAAAGAATGTGGTTTTGTAAGCAGAGGAACATGGACCTATGAATATAGAAGATGAAGTTAATGGTCCTATGGAAGAAGATGATCATGTGCTAGAAAACATAGTTGAAGATGATGGTACAAATACATTGATCCATGACACATTTAGTGGCATAGTTGATCATGATGATGTAGATGATTTTGATGATGTTCATGATTTACCTATACTTGAGAAGGCATACGAGCCCCTTTATGAAGGCTCCCAAACAACTCTTCTCTCTGTTGTATTGTTGTTGGTGAACTTGAAGGTTATGAATGATTTATCCAACATAGCAATCTCATGGATGTTAAGGTATGTCATATATGTCATCTTTTTTCATCTATTTTTGTTGTTAGTTCATCACTAGTAAATAAAGGATGAAATATGTACCATTAATATTTTTTATATTAAAAAATTAGTTTTTTGTTGTAGATTGATAGCTAAATTTTTTTTACCACCATCAAATATTTTAGCTCACTCATACCAAGATTTATCTGCCATTATGAAAGATATTGGAATGGAGTATCAAGTAATAGATGCATGTCCCAATGATCATATTATATACCACAAACAACATGAATTTTCAACAGAATGCCTAGAATTTCATATCAGTAGATATCAAATAGATCAACTAACAAAAAATGTGCCTCACAAGGTTCTTCATTATATTCTCATTATTCCACGTATGCAACGATTATTTAAGTGTGAAATCTTAGCGCAATTTATGGATTACCATGCACAGAATAGAAGTGGAGATGACATTATTCGAATGCCTACAAATGGTTCTGCATTTAGGGACATGGAGGAAAAATGACCACACTTTAAAGAAGAACCTCGTAATCTCAGGCTTTCATTGGTAGCGGATAGTGTCAATCCATTTGGAGAGCTAAGATCTATTTACTCAATTTGGCCTATTTTTGTTATCAACAACAACATTCCTCCATGGATGTCAATAAAGAGGGAGCACATAATGTTGTAAATGATTGTTCTAGGTATTTTTTTACATCAATTTTCTTTAACGTAGTAGCATCTTATTTATCTTATTTGCTGCATAATGACTTATATTTTTTTCATTTAATAGTCATCTACAATAATTTATATATATTGCAGTAAAATTGTTAAAATAATTATGTAATGTTTATGTTCATTCAACTAGGTAAGTACCAAGTTAAAGATATGAATGTATATATCAAGCCTCTTATCGACAAGTTACTAAATTTATGGAATGGTGTCACTATGTATGATGTCTCTAGACCAACAGGACAAATAATTTCAATTCCATGCAATGCTTGTATGGACAATTCATGATGCCTCAGGGCTAACACATTTTTTTGGTATGTTATAGCATCCGACTGCACTTTAATGATATTTAATTCTATGAAGTATATATCATGTATGTTTCTTAAATAATTTATTCATTATATATAATTATAAAAATTGACATATTTAATCCAATTATATATGATCTTGTAGCTCTTCAAACAAAGGGAAAATTTTCATGTCAAGTTTGTGGTCCAAAGATGAAATCTCATCATTCAACAAATTTAGGAAAGCAGGTGTTTGATGAGTATAGAAACTTCCTCCATAGAAATCATAAGTATCGAACTATTGAAAAAACATCTTTTCACTGGGAAAGAAGAGACCACATCAAAACCATGAAGAATGACACCTTGCCTATGGAAGTTGGAATATAATAGAATTAATCATGAAGGTTATACATCAGATCAAATTGTTTATCTATCATATATGATATGTTTGGAATTTATATTTTTATATTGTTCTTTGTTTACTCATGTTGTAATTGACAATGATTGCCATTGTTAATTTTTCTAAATTATATGCTTCATGAAGGTCATCAAGGCATTAATGGCCCACGATTTCCACAAGGACTGAAAAGTTATCCTAGACAATTTATTAGGTTTCCCTACTATGAGCAACTACAAATTGTGCATTTGTTTGATACAATGCATATCAGAGAGAATATAACAAAAACGTTATGGAAAAGATTGGATAGAGGGCATGACAAAGAAAAAATTGTCAAAATTTGTAGTGACATTCAAGAAGCCAATCATGCAATTAAAAATGTCATTCAATTAAATAGCGATGGAGACCAAATTAATATAAGTTCCCTTCCTTGGTTATTAATGGAGCAACAAAGCAATGCTATAAAAGAAGTCATACAAAAAATTTGATTTCCCACAGGATTTGTTGCAAACATAAACAATATCATAACAAAGAGAGGTGAATTTGGGTCAAGGATGAAAATGCATGATTGGCATACCTTCATTAAGGTAATTATTCTAGTATATTTTATATATATTTGTATATTGCATGTACTTTTTAGTGTATTATGTTTACTAGTTTTGGAAAAATAATGAAAAGATAATTTTATAATTGTTGCAGTATGTTCTACCTCTATCTCTCCCAAACAACTTTGACAAAAATGTCAAGCAAGGTATATATGATCTTGGAAAATACATGAGGTAAGTAGCGATATTTTTTCAATTTGTTGTATAGTTCTTATATTTGCCATTTTTTTTACTTGTTATGTAATATATTGTATATTTTTGTTAAATCTCATTAATATATTTTCCCCTTGAATCACTTGTAGATGGTTGTCATCTAAAGAAATCCATAAAGAAGATATAAATTATTGGAGGAGAAAAATTCATTGTCTAATGTGTGAAATGCAAAAGTGTCTACCTTTGACATATTTCAATGCATAAGAACACTACCTCATACACTAAGTTGAGAAGATTGAATTGTGTGGACCTGTACACACAAGGCCAATGTGGATGGTTGAGAGGCACTTGAAATTTTTGAAGGCTTTGGTTAGACAAAGAGTACATCCTAAGGGTTCTATGGTGGAGGGATATATGGTATACCAAACCATGGTGTACATTACTAAATATCTTCCTAAGTTCATAGAAAAGATCCATGTAGATCGCATTTGGGATCCCAACTCCATTAACAAATTCGAAGGGGAGTACCAGATGGGGAAAGGTAGATTGAGGAAAGTTAGAGGTAATTATAAGATGGTCATGGAGATTAATTAGAATACATTTTACATTTCCTTCAATTGCTTGAAAAGAAACAACAAAGAACTAGTCCAAATGAAATAATATTCTACACACTAATAGAAAAGTATTGGTATTGTATTACTCCAGAAAATAAGTCGTATACCGTGGTAATTAAATAATTATACATCATTTGTGAATTTCATTTTTTTATATAGTTGGTCGAGAGTGGGATACACTACATTTTTATGTCACAAACAATCTTGATTGGATGATGGTATGGATTGAACGATGTCAACAATCCGGCCACGCATTAGCATGGGAAGGTGTGGCTTCATTGGTTAAAGAAGCTCATTGTAATGGAGATTCCAATGTTACACTAAGGGAAATTGATTTAGCGTATGGTTTAAGAGATAAAAAGGTACATATAAATATATTAATCACCCATATTATTTAATTATTTTCAATTGTTTTGATGTATATATATGTTGAGTTTTTTTTTCTTTGCATTTATTTGGCCAAGAATAAATATGTTTATCAACTGACGATGCAATAATTTTTACATGTTTGACATATTACAGGTGAAACACCACAAGGCTATGTGGTGCAATGGTTGTAAATTTTGAATCAAAAATTTGGATGACAAAAAGAAAACTTGTGATTCTGGGATAACTGTAGTCTTTCAGGTGACTAATATTTCATCTAGAAGCGACATACATCTAGAAGTCTCAAAAAATTGATACTATGGGATTTTGGATGATATACTTGAGTGTGACTTTAAGTCCTTCAAATTAGTTATGTTCATTTTCCAATGGTATAGGCTACGATTGAATGAAAATGATCCCGAGAGAACTGTTATTAAACATGATAATGGATTTATCATGGTTAATACAAGGTCGATTGAGCGAGCTGGAAATGAGCCCTATGTTCTTCGAAGCCAATGTGAGTAGGTATTTTACTCAAAGGTTCCAGGTAAATTGGGTTGGTCATTTGTTGTTATACATGATCCAAGAGGAAGGTCAGTAAAGTATAATGTGGTCGAAGAAGAAGATACTAAAGAACTAGAAGATGATGTAGATGATGATCAAGATCAATAGTTAGTTGATGATGTGCCTGACGAAGATGTCGAAGAAGAGGAACTAGATCATGATGATGTAGGAGTTAATGTTCATGAATATGATATCTGTGTGGATGATGACATTATCAAAATTGATATCAATGATGATGATGATGATATGACCAATCCTAATTACAATGTTGAATCTGGATTGGATGATACAAACAAAGAGTTGGATGAAGAAGAAGATCAATGACATTGAAATGTATGAGTTATGCAATTATATTATCTATTTGATATTAATTTCTTGATAGAATTATATTTGACTTATATGGTTACATAATTAATTCATGATGTTTTTATTTTTTATGCCATTGCATAGATAATTTAAGATGTACTTTTTAATGTTGTTAATTCATGATGTTACAACTATTGTAGCTCTCCTAGAAATTTCCATATGATCAAATCCTAATTAATCTATGACTATTTATGATTAGATATTCTTTGATAATATCTTTGGTTATTTCATTCCCAAAAAATTAGCGTTTCCTCATGTTGACCCCGCATAGTGACATGTGAATGGGGTCAATGTTGAATTTTTTGCAATTTGTGCTTGTATGGAGTGAAACTTGACATGGTTAGCCTAGATGCATGCATTGACGATATGGGAGGGTTTCATGACTCAAACATGATGTCATTCTATATAAATACATCTCATCCTTCCTAATAATACAAGTTGCATTATTCTTCATCTCTTTCATATATTGTTCCTAATTATCAAATGGTGGTAAGTGATTATTCCCTTATATATCATTACATAATTATTTTTTTCTATATTAATTTAAATAAATTTTTATTATATTATGTGGAGCTCCAAAAATTTATAGAGGAGTTCAAGTTAGTAGGTTCAAAATAAAAAATCATCACTTGTCTCTCTATCTACTCAATAATAAAAAGGCCATCAACTCTTCCATCCTAGTTGAGAGGACTGATTATATTATGATTTTTTTATGCTCTTATATAGCTTTCTTGTACATGTATTTTGTATTACTAACATGTGGCATTGTATGCATATATTGCTTTCTTGTATATATTATAGTTTTACCAACATATACTATTGTATGCTTGCATGGATTTTTAGTTAATATTTTTTTATTATTATTGATCTTTTTGATATTTTCTATAAGTTATTATTAGATGATACACATTGGATTCCTTTTAATTTTTTATATTTGAAGATACATAACTAATTACAAGGATAATATAAAGAAGATATATCTATATATGTATCATTTATGAGTTTCTAAAATATTTTACTTCCATGTCAACGACTTTCTTTACTTCAATTGAGAAACATAATACCTCTATAATCTTGCATTTATCAAGTGTCAATAAAATAAAATTAAAGTACTTAGCTATCAATTTTCTCTTGATTGATCTAGTAATAATATACTAGCCAACTAATACTCATCCAATGATATCATCTTGCATTGATTTGTGTTACTTGACCATCACATAATTGAACCAAGTACCACTTTAGAACTACCACATACATAGTCTTCTCTTTCTACAAACCCCCCATTGTATTCATAAGGGTTTTATTGTAGGTTCCATAAAATACTATGCCCTAATCATGTAAAAATTATATAGTTCATATTTACTAAGGTCAAACAAGGTTGTTTTATCACAAAATACAATAGTTTTTAGTTTTAAGTGTTAGATTTATGTTTTGATTATAAGGTTTATCTTGTAGGTTTGAGGTATGAATTTAAGGCTCTTACAATGACTTTTCAACCAATGGTATTATTCTATCCTATCTATACCATTCTAGTTCTAAAATAAAACATACAAATCAAACTTAACTAGCGATCACACCTTAGTGTCCAATGGGTATGCCAAAAAAGTATGGAATTTCAATTAGGATAAACTCTGGTATTTTTTTTGCATACATTTATGTAGTGCATGAGGTCAATTGGTAGGAAATTTAAAAAATGATGTTGTTTGTACAACAAAGGTCTCAATGGAGAAATCATAGCTTCAAATAAACTATGCATCCACTTACATGGATCCAAACATGACTGAAATAAAACCCTTGAATTAGGAAGATGATCAAGCTCCATTACCAACAAACTCATGTTATGCTTGCAATAAGGAGAGAGGGAGAGAGAGATATGGAGAGGTAGCAATAGAAAGAGGGAGAGATAGAGTGGGGAAGAGTGAGAGATAGAGGCGTAATGAGATAGATATGGAGAGGAAGATAGAGATAGAGATGGAGATGTAGACGAAGAGGGATATGGAGAGGAGTGGAGAGAAGGATAGGGAGAGATAAAGAGAGAGAGGAGAGAGGGATAAATAGAGATGGAAGAGATAAATATATAAAGAACCTGGATAGAGAGGGAGATATATGGATGGATAGAGATAAATGGGGAGAGAGGAAAATAGAGGTCGAGATGAAGATAAAGTGAGAGAGGAAGAGGGAGACAAATAGATAGAGAGATATAGGTAGAGGGAGAGATAAATATAGAGAGAGTTAGGGATAAAAAGAGGGAGAGATACTGAGGAAAAGATAGAGAGATATAGAGGGAGAGGGAGATAAAGAGATAAAGAGATATAGATGGTGAGATAGAGTGATAGATAGATAGAGATATAGAGAGAGGAGAGGGAGAGAGAGAGAGACAAAGATAGAAAAAAAAAAGAATTAGATATAAGTATATAGAGATGGAGAGAAGGAAGAGAGAAATAATAGAGATATGGGGAGATATGGGGAGATAGAGATATATGGGGAGAGAAAGAGAGAGAGAGAGAAGATGGGAAGAGAGAAAGATGGAGATATATGGGAAGAGAAAGGAAGAGAGGTGGAGATAGAGAGATGGATAGGGGGGATAGGGAGGGAGATATGGGGAGAGATGAGAGGGGGAGATAGAGAGGGGGATGGAGAGAAGGGATATAGATAGGTAGAGGAGGAGAGATAGCGAAGAAGGGGAGAGAGGGAGAGATAGTTGAAGAGGAAGAGAGAGAAGAGAGGGAGATAGATAGGCAGAAGAGAGAAGGAGAGCGATATGTAGAGAGGGAGAGAGAGAAGAAGATAGGGGGGAGAAGGAGATAATAATATATATAGAGGGAGAGGGAGAGACATAGAAAGTGGGTGATATAGAGAGATAGAGGGGGATGGTGAAAGAGATAGACAGATCATGATAGAGGTAGAGAAAGATATGGATAGAAAGAGATAGAGAGTGTGAGAGGGAGATAAAAAGAGAAATAGAGATAGAGATATAGAGTAGGAGAGATGGATAGAGAGATGGAGTGAGTGAGAGAGAAAGGGGGAGAGGGAGAGATAGCTCAATAGATAGAGGGGGAAGAGTGAGTGACATAGATAGTGGGAGATATAGAGAGATAGAGAGTGACAGGGAGAGATATATCAATCACCCTCCCTATATCTCTATCTATTCATACTTATCTCTTTATCTCTCTACCTCTATCTCTTTGTCTCCCTATCTATTTGTATGTTTCTCATTATCTCCCTTAAGTGTGAAATGGGTACATTAAAGGGGTCTTAAAGGAGAATTATCATATCTTTTGTAACACCCCTCTATTTTGGCTCTTCAGATCAGCTGTGTTCTTCCTTGTTATGATTGTGTTTGACTATGCTTTGACTTTGGAACTTGGTTACTTTTGACCGTTACCTGTTAAGCATTGTAAACATTATATTTTGATGTGATGCTATTTTATTTTGATGTTATCTTTATGGCATATTTTGGATTAACTTAGAAGATATTTGATTTAATGATGTTTAATGCTTGAGATCATATCATTGATGCTAGAATCGTCAGTTAGTAATTGTGTATTGGTGAAGGGGACGAGATTGTATCACTCGCGTGCGAGTGCCCTACGATTCTGAGATATCCTCTTCATGGTGTGCTTGATCATATTATATATGTATGCATGTTCGATGTACTCTTTGGCTACAGGTTCACATGTACATGACATCGACTCCACCTGGTTCATAGGTTTGAGCGTGTCCATTAACCAACAAAAATTGATTGGGAGATAGTAGCTAGGTTTTCGTGCCAAGTCCTCACCCTAGTCATAGCGTCTTGTCGGGTTGTTGTCGGGTTAGTTGGTTTATTTGGTCCTTTTCACCTTGAGTATTGATTTAATTTCAAAGTTTAAAGTTTATTAAATGCTAGGTGTAGTTTAATTGATGATTAAATATATTTAGTTGCAATGTTGAAATGTGGTTTATTTTATTGATTTATTTGATTTAATTAATAAAATAATTATTGGGTTATTGATTGATTTGATTAATTAATAAAATTAAATTGAGTTTAAAGATTAATTAGATTAATGGTGAAATATTAATTAAAATAGTTATTTTGGTGTTAATATATATATAGATTAAAATTTAAATTGAAAATGGAAGTTATAGTGTACATTAAGATTTAATTAAAATAAATAAATATATGATAATGTGTTTTAATTTCACTTTTGAAAATTATAGATGAAATATATTCTTTGTAACTTTGAAATGCTTATGTTTTAATGAAAATTTGAAAATGCATGAGTTTTGAATTAAAAATTAAAAATTGGGTTTGGAATTAAAAATTAGAAATATTCTCATGTTTTTAAAATATATTTGGTGAGTGGGGTTTTTAGGGTTTTTGACCAAAATTAGGGAAAAACCCTATTTTGGAAAATGGAATGGCATCTAAGTTTCAATTCTTCAATTTTGGGAGAAATCTTCTTGGTGGTGGCTTGATTTGGATTTGTGAAGGAGATTGAAGGTTGCTTGAGCTGGATTTGAAGAGGATTTGGAAGCTCCATTCGAATCTTCAAGTTGTGGAGAAAAAATAGGTTCCTCTTATTCTTGCTTTGTCATTTTGAAATTGGTTTAAATCCTTGTTTTGGTTGTTGGGAATCTTTGTTTGGCTATGTGAAAATCCTTGAAATATTGTTTGAATTCAAAATTGAACCCATGAAAATTTGATTTAAAACTAGCAATAGAGAATTTAGAATGATTCAAATGAAGAGTTTTAACTTCTTGGTCAATTTGGGGAAAACCCAGAAAAATTCATCATGATATTGTGCTCTAAATTTCTTCTTCTCAATCTTTTCTCGAAGAAAATTTGCCCAATTTGGGCTATGTGAAATGATATATTCTTATGAATAACCATTTATATTTTACATATAAAAATTATGCAAACTGGGGTTTCTCTTTTCAAAAATTTGTGTGAAATTCATTCTGGTTTTTTTTTACTAGAAGAGGGTTTTGATTTTCATTTTTTTTTCGTTTTTCCTTTTTTCAACGAAATTGTGAAATGAAAAAAAATAATTTAAATTAATTTTTTTTTTATGTGGGGGCTACCCACAGCCACCCCCCATCCATGGGGGCGCTGGTTGTGCAGTGCTCCCCATGGCTGGGGAGGGGCTGCAAGGAAGCCACCACAAGGGCTACATCCCCTGTGTGAGGTTGCGTAGCAGCCACCACAGCCGCGCGTCCCCTGTTGGGTTGTGTTGCAGCCAAGGCCTTTGGGCCTTTGTTTGTGTTTTTTTAATATAAATTAAATTTATTAAAAAAAATTGTTTTTATTTAATTTTGTTTTATAATTTATATTGATTATAATATATATATAATATATATTAAATTTAAATTATGTATATATTATATTTATTAATTTTAGATTATATGTTGATAATTATATATATTTAAAGAATAATTTGTTATGTGGAAATTTTAAATGGGAGTTTAAATTTATATTTAAATAATTTTTTTATATGCAAATAAAATAATATTTTATTTGACATATTAAAATAATGTTAAATAGTAAATAGAAACTTTAAAATGATTATGTGATTATTATAGTTGAAGGAAATTGATATTTTAATAAATAGACGTAAATTTTAAAAGAATTGATTTTAAGCAATTATTTAAATGTATATTAAAGACATAATTTGTATATGTATATGTAATTGGGAAAATGAAATATACTATTGGTTTGAACCCCTTAAAATTGTCAATGTGCTTTGAGTTACTATTGTGTTGTGCAGATAAGGTTAATTATTTACTTAATTTCTTGTGTGACACAATTGATTGACTTATTATTTAATTTAAATGTTTTGTTAAACAAATGGTTTCATTTATAGTATATGATCATTAAACTAGAGAAATGATTGATTATTTTAGTCGAGTGACTTTATTTATTAGAACGCTTTGATTAGAGAAGTTAATTGTAACTTTAGAGTAAATGATTGGGTTGTAAATACTTCAATGTTGGGAAGTGAATTTGGTGTATTTGATTGAGTAAATGCAAGAATGAAAACTGTGATTGACTAGGTTTAGGAAACCCTAACATTAGATATTGAGTTGCCTGGAATTATTTTTATATTATGTTTCTATCATTCTCAATGTTGGGAAAATGGGGTTAACTATCTAATTAAGTCTTCCACAGAAGTTCTCTAGGGTGGGATGTTTTGTGTAGAGGTTCAATTTGTGAATCGCCTTGGGAATGGTGTAGAGTTGTACTATGGTGTTGTACCCAATTTCCACGAACGGGGATTTGTGCCTCCTTGGGAATAGGAGAGGGTAATGTGATTTGTACCTCCTTTGGAAGGAGTGGATTTTTGTATTTGGTTTCCTCCAATGTTTGGAGTGGGTTTTGTACTTTGTTTTCCTCCAATGTTTGGAGTGAGTTTCCTTGTTTTATTACCTCCTTGGATTGGAGAGGTCATGTTATCTAGTTTCCTATTGTGGTTGTGTTGTCAATAGGAGAGTGGCTCTTTGTGGGGGTCTGACACACAAAGGGGCACCAGGGTAACTCACCTAGAGTTTAATTAAGTGATAATTTAAAAGAATTAATGGGGATCCTTCACATTAATAAAGATAATGAATGTCTCTCTCAGGAAGCAAGTGAATGATAAGGCTCGAGATGAGATGGGATGCATAGTTTTGTGTGAGGGTCCGGCGGCCAATAGAGGCAAGCCAGGGTAACCCAGGATGGGGGTCCGGTAGCCTAGGAAGGTTGAGCCAGGGTAACTCATGGAAATTTATGTATGACACTCTTCCTATGTCAACACTCAGTCAATTATTGTGTGATGTACATGATCATTGTTCTCTGGAAGCATTGTAACCTTATGTTAAATGGTATTATGATTATAGTCTTTTTAGTTCAGTTATGTTTAACCTGTGTCTAGGGGTAGATAGTCTAGTGTAGGAAATCCTTGTTACTATCTCCTAGCATGGGGGGTGAGCCTTTGGGTATCACATGGTTGGGTGGAATGTGCACCTTAATCCGCTGGTTTTCATTTTGTTCGTGTTGATGAGACTTCCAGTTGGAGAGCTCATGGGTTCTAGTTTCATGTCATGCTTTATCCTTTCAGTTGGTTATTGTATTTATTACCCCTCATTGTGATCAAGGTGGAATGTGTAATATGTAATCTTGATTATTGGATTTATCTCATTTGGGGAATGAGTGTTGTAATTATGTTGTAAACTATAATATTGGAATCTAGTGGTATTTCATATTCTATGATGTAAATTATCTTGCATGGAATGTATGCGTTCTTATTTCCTTAAGTATTTAAATGTTATGAATTTAATTTGTGTTTCTTGTTTGGGTTTAAGTAAACCAGTCTCGTAACCTTAGGGGATTGGTTGGCAATGGTTAGTTAACTTGCATGTTAATTGTTCTAATTGTCCTTTTAAAAAAAATAGTTCATTTATGTAGTAAATTGCAACTTCCCCTAGGGTTGCGTGGCGGGGCATTACACATGGTATCAAAGCCCAAGTTTAATTATTGGGTGCTCTGGGATAATGTGGACCCATTAAGTTGTCAGTTGTGTAGGTTATACTCCAGGCATTATGAGCCATGGCATTGACCTAGGTGTTTGTTCGTTAGTTTATGTTTTCCTTTTGGGTTGATCTGACTTGGCTACAAAAAAGTTGTTATGTGGTGTAGGTCCAATGGCGCAGGAAACTAGTGGAAGGGATAGGACCCTCGGTGTAGTGTACAATGCACTGATATCCTTCCTACTAGAAGAATGCATTATGGACAATTGTGTAGTGTGTTAATTTTGTTTGTTGTGTGTGGTGGATGACAACCAGCTTTGTTGTTATGTCCACCCTTACATGTCTTCTTGTGCTTTACCTCATTGTGCAAGCGATTTCCTGATTGACCCTATGTGGTTTTGGAGTTGCTTTTGCGTGTTATATTGTATGGAATTATGGAATATGGTAATAGGAAATGAATGAATATGTGGTTAGTTGTAGAGATTTTTGTGTTCCCTCATGTGGTTGATGCATTGTGTGAAAGTGAGTGTGTGATGGTGAAACCATGATTACATTCGTGCCTATGTGAGGACTGTAAATATCTTGACTTATCTCTCTCTTTCTATTAGTTTAACGGAAATGCCTGTCCTTAAGTGTGTGGGGTATTGATACCCAAGGTATGTTGTATCTTATGGGAAAAAATTTATGTATTCATGAAGGATTCTTTTATTAAATCGAACCTTGGGTAAAGGACCTAAGTCCCCAAGTTGCATTCATAATTATGAAAAGTGTATAGTATGAATAGAAAAATATCATTTTGCAGTAAGTAAAAGTTTAGAGAAAAGGGATTAGCAAAACAATTGCATGATAAGGATAATTGCATAATAGGTGCATCGTGTTGGTGAGGCCTATGGTCCCCAAATTTATTGTTGAGTTTTAAGAAATCATGTAGAAGTTAAATTATTGTACCTGGATTCGAAATGCAAGATGTTAAATGAGTGTTGAAGTGATAATGTTGCATACCTTATCTTGAGTAAACATTGTAATGATATCGCACTATGTGTGGCCTTGTGTGAAATTCTGGTGACGTGTATTGGTGCATATGTGTATCATGTATGTTAATTGATGGGTATGTGTTTTGGAGTTTTGGTTGGTGGTTGCTTCACCATGTTGGTTTGTATAGATTGACAGTGTGTTTGGTTGTGTTGATTATAGCATGGATTGTTTTTGTTTTATGCTAAGGTGTGGAGTGATTCAATTTTTGGAACCCTTGTTTATGTGTGTATTTTTATGAGCTTGAACTAGGGGTATTTGCAGGCTTCCAAGAGTAAGTATGATCCTAGGGGGGAGGATGTAACACCCCTCCGTTTTGGCTCTTTGGATCAGCTGTGTTCTTCCTTGTTATGATTCTGTTTGACTATGCTTTGACTTTGGAACTTGGTTACTTTTGACCATTACCAATTAAGCGTTGTAAACATTATATTTTGATGCAATGATATTTTATTCTGATGTTATCTTTATGGTATGTTTTGGATTAACTTAGAAGATATTTGATTTAACGATGTTTTATGCTTGAGATCATATCATTGATGCTAGAATCATCAGTTAGTAATTGTGTATTGGTGAAGGGGATAGGATTGTATCACTCGCCTGTGAGTGCCCTATGATTCTAAGATTTCCTCTTCATGGTGTGTTTGATCATATTATATATGTATGCATGTTTGATGTACTCTTTGGTTACAGGTTCATAAGTATATGACATTGACTCCACCTGGTTCATAGCTTTGAGCGTGTCCATTAACCAATGGAAATTGATTGGGAGATAGTAGCTAGGTTTTCCATGCCAAGTCGTCACCCTAGTCATAGTGTGTTGTTGGTTGTTGTCGGGTTAGTTGGTTTATTTGGTCCTTTTCACCTTGAGTATTGATTTAATTTCAAAGTTTAAAGTTTATTAAATGCTAGGTGTAGTTTAATTGATGATTAAATATATTTAGTTACAATGTTGAAATGCGATTTATTTTATTGATTTATTTGATTTAATTAATAAAATAATTATTGGGTTATTGATTGATTTGATTAATTAATAAAATTAAATTGAGTTTAAAGATTAATTAAAATAGTTATTTTGGCGTTAATATATATATATATAGATTCAAATTTAAATTGAAAATGGAAGTTATAGTGGACATTAAGATTTAATTAAAATAAATAAATATATGATAATGTGTTTTAATTTTACTTTTTAAAATTATAGATGAAATATATTCTTTGTAACTTTGAAATGCTTATGTTTTAATGAAAATTTGAAAATGCATGAGGTTTGAATTAAAAATTCGAAATTGGGTTTGGAATTAAAAATTAGAAATATTCCCATGTTTTTAAAATATATTTGGTGAGTGGGATTTTTAGGGTTTTTGACCAAAATTGGGGAAAAACCCTATTTTGGAAAATGGAATGGCATCTAAGTTTCAATCCTTCAATTTTGGGAGAAATCTTCTTGGTGGTGGCTTGATTTGGATTTGTGAAGGAGATTGAAGGTTTGCTTGAGCTGGATTTGAAGAGGATTTGGAAACTCCATTCGAATCTTCAAAGTTGTGGAGAAAAAATAGGTTCCTCTTGTTCTTGCTTTGTCATTTTGAAATTGGTTTAAATCCTTGTTTTGGTTGTTTGGGAATCTTTGTTTAGCTGTGTGAAAATCCTTGAAATATTGTTTGAATTCAAAATTAAACCCATGAAAATTCGTTTTCAAACTAGCAATAGAGAATTTAGAAGGATTCAAATGAAGAGTTTTAACTTCTTGGTCAATTTGGGGAAAACCCAAAAAAATTCATCATGATATTGTGCTCTAAATTTCTTCTTCTCAATCTTTTCTTCAAGAAAATTTGCCCAATTTGGGCTATGTGAAATGATATATTCTTATGAATAACCATTTATTTTGCATATAAAATCTATGCAAGCTGGGGTTTCTCTTTTCAAAAATTTATGTGTGAAATTCATTCTAGTTTTTTTTACCAGAAGAGGGTTTTGATTTTCATTTTTTCGTTTTTTGTTTTTGAACGAAATTGAAATGAAAAAAATTTAAATTAATTTTTTTTCTATATACTACCAATTACCACCCCCATCCATGGGGACGGTCAGGCAACACCCCATGGTCGGGAGGGGTTGCATATGTACCACCATGGTTCCTGCTAGGCTGCTAAGGTCCAAGGCCTTTTGGGCCCTTGTTTGTATTTTTATATAAATTAAATTTATTAAAAAATTTAGTTTTTATTTAATTTCGTTTTATAATATATATTTATTATAATATATATATTAAATTTATATTATGTATATATTATATTAAATTTAAATTATGTATATATTATATATTTATTATAATATATATATATTATATTTATTAATTTTAGATTATATGTTGATAATTATATATATTTAAAGAATGATTTGTTATGTGGAAATTTTAAATGGGAGTTTAAATTTATATTTAAATAATTTTTTTATATGCAAATAAAATAATATTTTATTTGACATATTAAAATAATGTTAAATAGTAAATAGAAACTTTAAAATGATTATGTGATTATTATAGTTGAAGGAAATTGATATTTTAATAAATAGATGTAAATTTTAAAAGAATTGATTTTAAGCAATTATTTAAATGTATATTCAAGACATAATTTGTATATGTATATGTAACTAGGAAAACGAAATATACTATTGGTTTGAACCCCTTAAAGTTGTCAATGTGCTTTGAGTTACTATTGAGTTGTGCGGATAAGGTTAATTATTTACTTAATTTCTTGTGTGATGCAATTGATTGACTTATTATTTAATCTAAATGTTTTGTTAAACAAATGGTTTCATTTATAGTATATGATCATGAAACTAGAGAAATGATTGATTATTTTAGTCGAATGGCTTTATTTATTAGAGCGCTTTGATTAGAGAAGTTAATTGTAAATTTAGAGTAAATGATTGGGTTGTAAATACTTCAATGTTGGGAAGTGAATTTGGTGTATTTGATTGAGTAAATGCAAGAATGAAAACTATGATTGACTGGGTTTAGAAAACCCTAACATTAGATATTGAGTTGCCTAGAATTATTTTTATATTATGTTTCTATCATTCTCAATGTTGGGCAAATGGGGTTAACTATCTAATTAAGTCTTCCAGAGAAGTTCTCTAGGGTGGGATGTTTTGTGTAGAGGTTCAATTTGTGAATCATCTTGGGAATGGTGTAGAGTTGTACTATGATGTTGTATCCGGTTTCCACGAATGGGGATTTGTGCCTCCTTGGGAATAGGAGAGGGTAATGTGATTTGTACCTCCTTTGGAAGGAGTGGATTTTTGTATTTGGTTTCCTCCAATGTTTGGAGTGGGTTTTGTACTTTGTTTTCCTCTAGTGTTTTGAGTGAGTTTCCTTGTTTTGTTACCTCCTTGGATTGGAGAGGTCGTGTTATCTAGTTTCCTATTGTGGTTGTATTGTCGATAGGAGAGTGGCTCTTTGTGGGGTTCTGACACACAAAGGGGCATCAGGGTAACTCACCTAGAGTTTAATTAAGTGATAATTTAAAAGAATTAATGGGGATCCTTCACACTAATAAAGATAATGAATGCCTCTCTGAGGAAGCAAGTGAATGATAAGGCTCGAGATGAGATAGGATGCATAGTTTTGCGTGAGGGTCCGACGTCCGGTAGAGGCAAGCCAAGGTAACCCAGGATGGGGGTCTGGTAGCCTAGGAAGGTTGAGCCAAGGTAACTCATGGAAATTTATGCATGACACTCTTCCTATGTCAACACTCAGTCAGTTATTGTGTGATGTACATGATCATTGTTCTCTGGAAGCATTGTAACCTTATGTTAAATGGTATTGTGATTATAGTTGTTTCAGTTCAGTTATGTTTAGCCTGTCTCTAGGGGTAAATAGTCTTTTGTAGGAATTCCTTGTTACTATCTCCTAGCATGGGGGGTGAGCCTTTGGGTATCACACGGTTGGGTGGAACATGCACCTTAATCCGTTGGTTTTCTTTTTGTTCATGTGGACGAGACTTCCAGTTGGAGAGCTCGTGGGTTCCAGTTTCATGTCATGCTTTATCCTTTCAGTTGGTTATTGTATTTATTACCCCTCATTGTGATCGAGGTGGAATTTGTAATATGTAATCTTGATTATTGGATTTATCTCATTTGGGGAATGAGTGTTGTAATTATGTTGTAAACTGTAATATTGGAATCCAGTCATATTTCATATTCTATGATGTAAATTATCTTGGATGGAATGTATGCGTTCTTATTTCCTTAAGTATTTAAATGTTATGAATTTAATTCATGTTTCTTGTTTGGGTTTAAGTAACTCAGTCTTGTAACCTTAGGGGATTGGTTGGCAATGGTTAGTTAACTTGCATGTTAATTGTTCTAATTGTCCTTTAAAAAACAAAATAATTCATTTGTGTAGTAAATTGCAACTTCCCCTAGGGTTGTGTGGTGGGGTGTTACATCTTTAATCAAATGGCATGCTACCTTAAGCATAACTCCCCAAGGACACATTCCATCCTTGGATTGTTCACATGAAACAACCAATCAAAATTTAGTTTCTCTTTTCCCTCTCTCTCTTTTCCTTTGTAGCTCTTATATTACTCTCTCTCATGCTCTCTCTCTCTCTCCCTATCTATCTAAGTTCATCTCTTTCTCTCATTCTCTATCTTTTTAGGTTCTTTATTTGTATTAGCTAATAGGCTACATATATTGTGGGATTTGAGCTTGAAACAAATCTGATCCCTGGAAACCACTATTGTGTAATTGGAAAACAAGTTTCAACTGCCATTTAATGGTAAACCAGTTGTAGTGTAATGGTAAAATCCTCTAAAATATTAGGTAAATGCCTATATATACTATTATATAATAATAAATATAATTATATTATATATAATTTAATCTAATATTACTATTATATTAATTATATTTTGTATTATATAAAAATATAATTATTATTAATTATTAATTATAACAATTTTATATGTATTTAGTAATTTTTGTAAAGAATATAATATATAATTATAATAAGTAGAATAATTATATTATTTATTATGTAAAATATAGCTAATATATACTTAACTATGTAGAATATTAAAACCTAAATGGTGCCATAATTTTTATTTTAATTAACATACTCTAAAACCTTCGTCAAAACCTTATTTTCAAGTTGTAGCTCATCAAATTGGAGAAGTGAAAGGTCAATACCAGCAAGGAAGAGTTTGAAGGAGGAAAAACCCTACATATTAATTTGAATTTCACATGTTATTTTGATTTTTGGCCCCGTGCGTGCAGGAGCATGACATAGCTTAGTGCACGGAGACCCTAACTAGAAAAATAGGGCAGAAGGAAAGCCAGAGCAATGAGGTTGAGGGAACTCAGGAAGGGAAAATCAATGACCAAGGGACAATGAGTACTCTAAGTGATTTATATCTTTTATATTGGCATGCCCATTCTCTTTAACCTATAATTTTCATGCCGTTCCAAAGATCTTCTCATACATTGGCACCCCCATTCTCATAAAATGGTATAAGATAAGACAAAAAAAAATAGTTGTATTCAGCCATACCCTTACTAGCAAGCATGCCCAAGAAATTTTTGTAGTCTTCAACTCTGCAGATGGATCAAAATGTAGCTACTAACCTGTCATCAATTCTGGATGTCAAACCATATTTCATGAGCAACTTTTCTATTCACTAGATGGGCTCACTCCTAAATAGAGATTTTTACAAGACATAAATAAATTCAAAGAAAATGTAGACATTTGAATTTAGAAAAGCACAATTAAATTTGAATGGGAGCACTTTTTCTAGTTGAAATTTTCATTCCATTTTCCTAAACACGTAAGAGAAACATGGTTGTAAGCCTTCATCAAATCTAACTTTAGAGGAAAACTTTCCTTTTTATCAATTTCCATAGAATGGAGCACTTCATGAATGGTAATGATATAGTCAAGAATCTTCCTACCATGGACAAAACTACTATGCTATGGAGAGATCAACTTTGGGAGAATTTGTTGCAGTTTTAAGGAAATGATTTATGCAAAAAAATTATGCATCGAGTTACAATGGTTGATTGGTTGGAATATCAAGGAGACAACCCTAGTCTTTTTGGGATAAGAACCAAAAAGTTAGTGTTCAACTCCTTTAGTAATCTTCCACTCCTAAAGAACTCCCTAGTTACAGCTACCATGTCATCAACAACAATATCCCAATGCACTTGAAAGAAGTGAGGGAACTTGTTAGGGTTGGGGGCCTTACTTCCTTAAATAGACAAAACAAAAAAATTCACTTCTTCCTCCATTATAGGCTTCATCAACTCCATATTATCTGGCTCATCAACAATTGTGGGAATAAGCTTTAGGATAACATTATATTTCATAGGACTAATAACATTGTTTTTAGTGAAGAGATTGTTGAAATTTTTTGTTGCTTTGTTCCTTATATAGGATTCATTAAAGATGTGGTTACCATCTAACCAAATCTGTTTCAATTTTTTAGATGAGTTGTGTTTTAGAGGCCTCATATACAAAAACTTTGTATTCCTACCCCCAACCTTTAACCAAATCGTTCTCGATCTTTGCTACCCCTATTTTACAAAGGAAGGAATTTCCAACCACTTGGTTCTATTCCAAAACCTATTGAAAGATATTTTTTATGACACAAAACATCAGATTTCACCATTGTTGGGCTAAGCCATGCCCCTTTTGTCACTATTCTACAAAACCCTCCATTTTCCCTCAATACACTAGGGTTTTAGAGAAACACCATATACCCAACCTCACTAACTCAAATATTGTCTTCAAAACATTAAAATCATCCTAAAATAGGACAAACAACCTTCATTCATACTGTTCCATCCATCAAATTGACAAACCCTGACTTAACAACCACAAATTCACAAGAAAATTGCCCTTGTTAGCCCTAGGGCATCACTTCAATGCCAAGTTTCTTTCTTTACCAAACCCCTAAATGAAATGAAACTATATCCTACCATATTTCACACCAATCCACTGAGTTATAGTTCCAAGATAGTGGGTGGATTGGTGGATCTCATTTATTTTTAGCTCTCAAACCCTTACACAGGCAAAATAGGGCAGTCCCTTTATTTGATTGTTTTCTCCCACAAAATAGTGATTTAGCACTTAAAACAAATGAAAATGAAATGGAACACATATATTTATCTACACCAATGATCTCAAATCATTTCAAGCTTGTACAGATCCTTACAACACAAAAGAACTTTAGAAAAATAGTAAAAACACAAAAAAATGCTTCAAGAACGTGGTATTTGATATGAAATATTGGTATCAACTCCTCCAACAATATTTTCTCAGGCCTTGTAAGGATTTTAAAATCATCTCGGACCCCAACTAACTTCAATTAATGTCCATAACTAACTTATAATCACTTAACAACCCATTATTTTGCAAAATTGCAATTTTGACCACTTTTAATGTCAACAATTGCAACTTTTTACATTATCAACTAGATGATTTCCAAGCACCCTAAACACATTGAAAATGGTATTGTTAGACCTTATTCACCTTGAATACATGAATCCCTACAAGAAAACCTATTCTACCTACTTTGACAATATTTGACCATCATTGACAATTTCTTCACATTTTTGATCTTGTTTACAATATGGATCAATGAAACAATAAATGGTCTTTTAGACCTTATTAAAACATAAAAAATATTTGAAAACCTCCCTATACACTTCTATGATCAACCTCTAATGATTGAGTTGTGAAAATAAGGTGTAGGTGCTCCTACAGTAGCGAATCCCCAATGAGCTATGCTTGTATCACATGGAGTCATCTTCCATTGATTGTAGAACATATTATTGACCCCCATTCACAAAAAACTAATACATTTACTTGGGCACAAAAGTGGAGCAACTCAAAGATAGGGTCATAGAGAAAACTTGTGACTCAACAAAACAAGTATGCAAGGCCAAAAACTTCAAAGCTAAGAATGGAAGATTGCTAAATGTTTAACCTTTTTTCTTTGCAATGGGATGAGAAAACAATATGATAGAAGTGGGATAATAAATGCATCGTTTGAAGCATCAAACCAATATGAAAAGATGAAAGAAAGTGTTAACCCCTTAAACTGAAAAAATTTCTTTTAACTTTAAGTTTGTTGGGTAGCCAATTCTTTTAGGTTATCAAATCCTACCATCATGCATAATCAAAATGTTGTTGTTTCAAATGACTATGAGCACTAACTTTCACTATTTGAAGATGTTGAAACCTTGTCATAGAGAACTAGAACATTGATGCAACCACTCATCCTACCTTAAAATATACCAAAATTCTCCTAGCAATTAGACATAGGAAGATTTAAGATGACTTAAACAATTTTTATTGCCAAAGCATAAACTTATGATGACTTAACCAAGCCTAGTACACACTCTCTCCCCATTAACCACTTAGACATATGGAGTTTATCAGTGGAAAGTTTAACCACCTCACACATGCACCTGAATTATGTCTATTAGTGTTCTAATTCATCCTTTTCAAGAAAACTTAAACCAAAATATTATGTATGGTGAAACCATTCTTCTCCACACTATAAAAAGTTTCAATGGAAATTTGCATTAAATTTGCATTAAATGTAAATTTTCTGCTATTTTTAGTCATGTAGGTGTCCAATAAATCACTTGGTGGTGTTTCCCTTCAAGTTTATTTACTTGAACGAAGAGAAAAAGTAATTTTATTACAATTAGATAATACATTTGAGGCCTTGGTTGTGTAACTGGTGGACCATAGTCACATTTAACACTTGTTACAAACTTTGGGAGTTAAAACGTTAAGTAGAAGTATAGTAAATAAAATAACTTGGATTAAGACTATGAGACTATGAGATTGATAATGAATATCATTCATTACCTTTTCCCCTCAATTTTCATGAAAAAATCCTTGGAACATTACCATGCATTGTTCATGTAGGAAAATTCATCACTTAGGCTAGGTTTTTTATACTTCCATAGCCTCAGCTACTATGAACTACATCTCCCAAACTCCATGTTTGTGTTAAGTTGAAAAATAATGGCATTTTAAAGTCATTAATTGTAAGGGAAAGTATCCTTCATACATTGATTTGATTTGTGATGGACACATTTGGATGGTAGTAACAATAGCTTGCAAACTATCAAGACTTGATTACCTTATAACTTGTCAAATTCTAGCGATGAAATGATAGATTAATCATAATGTCACCTTGGGATCACATCACCATGAAATAACTTCATCCAACATCCTTATGAGTGTAGGTACCACCAAATAGGTATTTTTTATATATTTCTTCCTCGAGCAAGGAAAATTCAGGAAGAGAAGAGGAAAGCGAGACATGTAGTAGGTCTAAAAGAGGGATATCAACTAGAGGTCAAAAGATTAGAAGAAAATTTTGTAAACGCATGGAATTTTTTCTTGGTGAAGGGAGTCATGTTCTTATGATGATGAGAGAATAGGCGACATCGAGGTGCCCTTGAGGTACAAACATTTACAAAAATAATGGGTACCCAAGGAACTTCCTCCAATAAACACTAATTTTTGTGTCAACGAGAGGATATATTGCATGGAACCATCGTCATTACATGGTTTGGGCCTATTTTGTATCGACATCATAAAGTATTGTTATGAAAAAGTTACTGAATTGAAGGAGTATGTCAAACCCTGTTAGAGTTACAAAGATTGGATGCAGCCGGTTCAATATACACGAAGTATGCATAGGTATGCACTATCAGTGCAAATTATAAATAGCTAAAAGGTAAGGATCAAAATAAAGGATTGGCTATGTACATTGATGGAAGGCTAAAAGCATTAGGGAATATTGTAGGGTTTATAAATAGTGCACGACCTAGGTCAACAAATAAGCAACCCAATTGCATATTTGAGGCGTGCGAGGGAAACTTTGTATTTGTATGTGTGATAAAATCAATAACCACAGGGGAAGAGTTGCTAATCAATTACAATTTGAATCACATAGATACAAACACAGTTACTATGGGGATGGTACGTACTAGATATACCATTTTACCCAACCTCCAATTAATGACTCCAATATACCATTTTATTATTATGTTTTTTTTTCCGTAAGTCTATTGGTTTCATTTTGGTAAATTTTTTTTATATTTAATTTTTATCACAGTGGGACATTGATCATATGGGGAAGGATCTGGCCAAGAGCATAGATCATGATGCATCTTCAAGAACTTCTACCCGACAAGTTTACCTCATTGTAATTGTACAAATTAGATACGAGCAAAATTTTTTATTATTATTTTTTTTCATAAGTTTATTGGGTTAATTTCAATAATGTTTTTAATATTCTTATTGTAGTTGGTTGACCGGGGAAAGGCACCAGCAATAGAGGAGAGAATCCATAGGGAGGTGCAGTCACTATTATGTGATGATGACATCGCATATTCCACAAACCCTCTGGATATGATAAGGAAGACCCAAAAAAAATGCAATGAAGAAATCCTTTAGTTGTTATTCATAGTGCCTGGGTGATCCCATAATAGTGGTTTACAATTTTTGGCCAAACTGGACACTGAAATTATTATTTTTAACTAAATCTTCACATTTGGGCACCTATAGCAGCTAAACTATGAGGAATTTGAAGATGGTGCAAACTAGAGTCTCATCAAATTTTGTCTGTAGATTCTAAAAATATTTTTTTCAAAATTTTTGGAATCAAATTGCACTTCTTTTTCCATCTCCCATGAAAATTGATTTTTCCACTTGGTTAGATAGTTTTTGATTAAATATTTTTTCCTTAATCAAGTTTCAAAGTCAAATGAATTACAATTCAGACACAGCGTGACCGTATAACACGTAACTTTTTTTGTATTTGTCAACATCTAATTTAATTTTTTTTGTTGGATCAAGGACTTCAATATTTGGTGCTCATATTTTTCTTTTCTTTTTTTGATAATCTTCTATTTTTCCACATGTGAAGAACAAAGAAATTCATTTTCCATGAAAAACCTATGTTTAATAAAACTTAAAAAACAAATACATAACAAAACCAAAACATATTAAAATTATATTCATTGGATAGCTTGTTCTTGAGGAATACCATAATCATTTAAAATAAATTTTAAATGAATTCATTTGATCCCCTAAAAGCTAAATCAAAAGTGATTTTTTATCAGTATTTTGATAGGTGTAAAGGAGACGCATTTATAGGTATGGTTTAAAACTAGTGAGGTTCTATCCAAGGGGGTTTGATCTAAGGTGATTTTATCAAACCCTCTTCAATTGAAATCCTTAAAATGGAACTTTTTAAGGCTTAAATCATTATATTTTCTAAAAATATGTGATTTCAGCTAAAATTCGTTCCTCTCAGGAATTGTAAACCACTATTATGACAGCACCCGCCTCAAATAGATGAGATAAGAGAAAGGTTTAAAATATTGACTGAGAGAGCACAAAATTTACAAGTAAGCTATCATGAGATCTTTAATTATAACATAAGTTCATTCATGGTTTTATATTTTGTACTCTTTTATGTCATGAACTAAAATATGTGTTGTTTTTACAAAAAAAATTGCATCCTCATGATGTTATTGGCCATGATTAGGGTACTGCAGGTGCTGCCCAGAGAGTAGGGGTTGGTACAAGTGTTGATCGTGATCTTCCTACACATACATCACATCATCTGACCCCATCATGCATGCCTATCTTTTTTACTGAAATTTTGGAAACAAATAGCATGCAGAAATCAAGTAGTGCACCCTCTGGCAATGAACACATGCCAGAACATGTACCTAGGGATGTAGAGGCCACTAGTACTAGTGATGTTTTAGCAGCATTTCCTAGATCTTCCCATATTACTAGTACAAGAACATTGCCGATCACATTTGTGGTGACCGAGGATTTCGTTCCCATAAAGATAGAGAAGGTCCTAGGTACTTTAATTTTTTTTAATTATTATTATATATAATCCATTTGAAATTTACTTATTGATCACTCTTTTTAGACTAATGATCCCATGATCATTTTGCAAGAAATGATGGTTTTTATAAACATCTAAATGATATTAGATTGGATATCTTCGGGCCCACCATATGTACATAGTGGAATGCCCAAAATCAAGATTTAAAAGATGAGCTCATTAACCATTTAGTTGTGTTGTTCAGTAATAACACATTCAACTGAACCAAGGTCCTTATGAAAGTTGTTGCCTATCTAAAGTATGTGAGGGACCAATATAGGTCACATTTAGAGAAGAACAAAAAGTACGAGCATTCCCCCATGATTCCAGAGAGGGAGTGGAAGAACCTGGTGTTGGATGGAAAGGAGAAGGGCTTAAAAGAAAAAAGGAAAGACACCACCGGGCCAAGGAAGGTATGTGATACTATCAACAATGTAATTATATATTGATTACTCTTTCTTTTTACATAATCGAATGTATTTCAAACCTTTCATAGGCTACCTAACACATCAAAGGAAGCAAAGGAAAGACTAGAAAAAACACAGGCAACACAAACTTGGCTCTGGTGGTTATATGAAATTAGTCACATGAATTGTAAGTATCAATAAATGAAATATTGCATCCAAATAATAAATTGCAAAAATAATTGGTTTTATCACACCATAGAAGCAAAATTCATGATCTTATGCAAAAATGCAGGGCTCTGAATTCAATAGAGTACCCATAGAAGAGGACCTAGAGATTTCCTTCCAGCAAGGCTATAGATCCATGGCTAAACACATAAGACTCTTGACTGGGAAAAAAAAAGCTTCCACTGCATCTGACATGCAGGTAAATAAACTCAATGAATTTTATTTAAAATTGAATACTTGTGCAATCTATTCAATATTAATTTCCACCATAAAGTAATTATGTGCCTATTTTTTTTAAATAGGCAAGCGATGATAATACTGCACATGACATTGGAATGCAGCTTGGTGAGGGTGGAGCACAACCTATAGATGAAGGTCATGGTGTGCATCCCGGTACTGGATGTATTCATGTGCTAGACAAAATGCAGTATGGGTTAATACAATTAAACGTCTTTAATTGCAATTGGTGTATTAGTTATTGTAACCTTTTGTGTTTCAACTTTAGAGCATGTAGAGTGTGATCAACATGTTGAGCATGATCAGGCTAGACAAGGTTAGGAACATGATGTGGCCCCATCAAGTAAAGAGGACCACTCTAATATTATTTTAAACATATTTAATTGCAATTGGTGTATTAATTAATGTAACCTTTCGTATTTCAACTCTAGATTAGGATTTAGAAGGTGTTCAACATGTTGAGTATGAGGCTATAAGACAAGATCAGGAACATGATGTGGCCCCATCAGGTAAAGAGTACCACTTTAATGTTCTTTTAATTAATGAAATACGTGTAACAATAATAATAAAACATATCAATTTATCATTTCTTTGCTATTGCAGCAGACCCTCTGTTGTAGCGGCCTCCACGTCATGAGTACATGATTAGGCATACATTAAGATCATTAGCAAAGCACATAAAAACTAAAGGGGGGACAAATGATTTAGAAAACAATACTCCACTTCTTTTTTCAGCTACAAAAAATAAACAAAAAAAAAGTGATTGTAAGCATCTTATGACAACCATATTTTTGATAATATGTAAAAAGTAAATGAATGAATGTTATATGTTAATTAATGAATGTGAATATGTTAGTGAATGAATGTTATATGTTATTAATTGATGAATGAATAATTAATGTTATATGATCAGGTATGGGGAATTAAGACTGATGTGAGGCGGGGAGGGGCCAAATGAGCTTCCAGCTTCATGTGGTTGGCCCTGTTATGTAGATAATATTAAACTATTCTTGAAACAAAGAGAAACTCAATAAGGTAATGCACTTTTCAATCTAAGAAATGCATCCTTTGAAGCATGAAACCAATATGCAAAGATGAAAGAAAGTGCTAAATTTTCACTATGGTGGCAGAAAAATGATTCTTTATACCATGATGCCTTCATTTTCCAAGCCAATTTCTCCTACTTTGCATAGCTCTGCCATGTTTGTGGATGTGATATGTCTCCTACACAAAAAAGCATGTACCAATTTATGGTCTTCAATCCAACTACATCCAAGTATCTTTTTAATTAATCTATCTTTCATCAATCTCTTTACTATTTGAACCTTGTACAAATGTTTTAGATGAAGAAACCATTATTGTGAAATGTGCCTCTAGTTGAATAAAGTGAATCCATGCTCTGCATCATAATTTGAAGTTGTTTTCATTCCAATGTTCTGAGTTTAGTTTGTTTGTATGGCTTTGTATGAATACCGCATTGTGTTTTGTGTGGATTTGGTTTCAAAGCTCTTTTTTTCTTGTTTTTAGTGGTGACATAACTCTAAAATTTGACTTTTGTGCATTTTAAGGGTATGTGCAGGATCATCATGGAAAAAATAGGCCCTTAAGTGGCAAAAAATTCAGAAAATCATTGTTAGGAAACTTAACATAAAAAATTGAATAAGTTATCTATATTATTTTCAAAATATGTAAGAATAGAATCTGTAGAAAATTGAATGTAGTTTCTAAACTACTAGGTTTATTTAAAAATAAATAAAATCTATTTGGTGGAAATCTGAAATTTCAATGCAATAGCACTTAAATTTCAGGGAAAAAATAAGTAGGTGTCTATCTAACCACCCTAACAATAATAAAATGATAATATCTTTTTATAATATTTTATATATAAGTAGAGGACTCATGTATGAATGTGATGCATATTTTTTTGTAATTTTTTTCTAAGTAAATAATTAATTATGAATTTTTTATTACAACTTTTAAAAAATATAAAAACTTGTATGTCTGACTACCTTAACTTGGTCAAAAATTCATGAAATTTATTTTTTCTTTTTTTAATCCTATAGTATTTGAAGCATCGAATGTGACGCATGTTTCAGATTCAAAAAATGTGATACCGTTTGAAAGTTATAGATGTTTTTCAATCAGCCTATCGATTTGGACTTTAGTCGTAATTCTAATAGAAAATGAATAATAAGTATTTATTAAATTTAAATTAAAGCATAATTTATATTGATGGAAAGATGAGAATCTCCTCTAAAAACCCTTTTTGTTTCATCAATTTTGGGTAAAAAACAGTCATCAGCCACATACCCTACAAATACCTATAATATTGCCACTTTTTGGCCCATCATGATCCTACACATACCCTTAAGTTACTGGAAAATTTGACATCTCTGAAGGGTTTAGAGGCTCGATTGAGATAGATACATGGATATTTGGATCTTTTTGTTGATGGGAGGCTTCCACTTAACCATGAAATTTTTTACCATCTACAGGTATGCAAAATTTCTCTACTTATATTTATTCAACTTGCTGTCTTCCTTACCAAAATCTACTCTTTTTAAGCCACAACCATAACTAGCACACTGTCATAATGCTTCAATCTCAGTCATTAATCTTTGTCTTGACAAAAAGGATAATAGCCATTAATACATTACTAAGGGTAAACATATTTCATAAAGACCTATGGAAGATAAACCACAGTCTACTAATCCATTAGAGAATCGCAGTGCATAAAACCATTGAAAATACATCACATTCATAACCTTTGCTAAGGGCACAAGATAGTCTTTTGGATTGTTTACAAATTCATATCTATGATCATAAGCATCACAAGCCTTCGTAATCTTTATGATTTCCCTAAGTTGAATGACCGTTGACTTTGCATTTAGTTGACTATTCCTTTGTCTTAGCATTGTCACCCGTATTCATCAAATCACTATGCATTGTTGATCTTTCATCTCATAGGCCATTTTATTGATATTTTCATACATTTTTTTAATTGTTAAGATCATCCTTTATTGATTATTGATTGTATTTTAAATAATTTTCTACCTCTCATGATTTGGAATCTTCTTGAAGACTCTAAACTCTTTCCATCATTGCTCACTTGGTGAGGGGGACTTTCACTGTACTTGTTTGAAATGCTTGTGGACTGTCATCCTTTGAATCTACCCTTTACATGACTATCTTTTATTTCCCTTAGTTGATAGTCCTTCTACGTGACTACCCTTTATATGTATGGTGATTTTATTCTTTGAGCAATCAATTTGAGTGTCATTTGAATATTGACATTTTCTCTCTCATGCCTACTATTAGTGTAATTAATTAATCATTACACTAGCATAAGTTAACTTAGGTCTTGTATTTAATTAATTAAGTCCTAGGTTTCATTATTAGATAAATCATTTAATAAATAGGGAAATATTCCCTTCCTTGTTTGGTGGGATAAGATTCCATCTAGAAGATGAGTTGTCCTTCTAGAACTTATCTGAATATTTAATAATCATCTAGATAGGGTTCACATGTTGTTAGATCAAGACACATGGAAACATCTCATGCATCTTAGGTTTGCATTCTTTCCTGTATAATCAGGCATCTTGTTCATTTGTAACATATCCAATATCAAATATCAATCAATCATATCATCAATATAGAATCTCTATTGTGCATGCAAAGTTGCAACACTTTTCTTTGTGGTTGATTATCTTTCCTGGTTCAAAGGTCCTTCATTGAATATTGTAGCTTCAAGGACCCTGTGCATCCATAATCTCAACATTGTATCAGAGCTTGTCCAATGAAACATCAACCCTCGATCAAGAAAGTTGGTGTGCCAGATTCTTGCAGGCTTGAAGGATTCCATTGAAGGCTACTTGATTCCACCCAAGGACCAAGCTGATTTTTGAAGTAGATAGAGTCAGATCTGAGCTTTCCATTATCTTCAGAAGGCCTCGAAACCCTAGGATCACCTGCCCATTCATCAAAATTGGATTCATCAACCCAGGAGCCATCAAAGGTATTTTTTAGGTTTGCAAAATCAATCGTACGATACGTACAATTTGTAGCAAAAAATCATCCCAGTCAGTTGTCCTTTGAGGCAAAATTTTTTTATACACAGCCCATTTTGTTTTCTCAAAAAAAATCAGGACTTATTTCATATGTTTTGGAAAAAAAATATATTATTTGGGGATTTTATATAGTTTCAAAAAAAAATCAAATCACACCGACCTGGATTTTTATTTCTCTGTCGGCATCAAATGGGTTTGATTTTTTAAATCTATGCTATATTCTTCATCAGGAACATATTCTTCATCCGTCGGCATTATATTTTCCATCGGCATATAAATTCACTGTCAGCATTATTTTTTATTTCTACATAATATATTATCGGTCGACATAACCTTTTTGATTTTTAATTGTTGTGAAAGAATTATTAAAAATCAAATATATTTCTTTCGTCAGCCTTTTGTAGTCTGCAAGGTTTCGGTTGGCTTCTTTTATTTGTGCAAGGTCATACTCTAGACAAGCCCATCCCATCACTATCCTATCCATTGAAAACTCTATCTATCGCTGCCAGAGTCCACCTACCATTGACCGCCGGTGAACGTCTCGCCGGGAATTTCATTGGCTGATCTTGCATTATCGGTATTATTTGACCACCGTCCAAACCCTCTATGCTGACCATTGGGAGCTCCGCTAACTGAGCAGTTATATCTGGCCCCGCCACCGCTCCACCACCTTATCTGGTAGCACTCTTTTTTTTTCCATAGCCCGCGACAAGGTCATATCAGTGACCAAGTCCTAGCACCCATGGGCCACATTCTTGACCCTTATTAGTCTGCAGATCGCCTAATATAGGCATTTTTTTTGTTTTATCACAACTTTTCACCAGGGTATCAAAATTCAGCAAACAAGATACCATCAGAAAGGGAATTTCATCTACTTTCTAGTGGTGCCATCCATTCTACAAAAAAATTCTTGCCAAAAATTCTACAGTCAACTGAAGTTCAAACCCTAATTTGGACATAAAGGCTCATAACTTTGCAACCGCTCATCATATTTCAGTGATTCCAGTGGCATCAGGAAGGTGATTCAGAGCTCTTTTCATCAGTCTAGCCCCTTGATTGTTTTCAGCTCAAGGTACTCTTGCATTGATTTTTTCGGTTTGGTACATTTGTTCAATAACTTGGTCTTCTTGAAGCTTGGGAAAATATTTTTTTGATCTGGGTAGCATCACTTCAGTTGCACATCATACTTGGAAGTCTTTATTTTCTATTGAAGGTTAGTGTCTTTGTTTTTTGCAGAGAAATTTCATTATGGGGCTTGCATATTATTCTCCTTCTTTGGCTATGTTGTATGAGGGTAACTATCAGCAATGGCGAGATGGGATCTACCACCATCTTCATTCACTTGATTTGTTGCCACATCTATTTGGTAGAGTTCCCCATCCGAGTGAAGGTATTCATGAACTTGCTTGGAGTTGCAATAGATACACTATTTTGGAAATCATTTCTATGCAAGTTGATTGTGATGTTTTGAATACTATTGATCATTTTGATTGTCCTTATATACTTTGGATTAATATTTGGGAGCTATATGGAGATTCAGACACTCCACCATTCCTTGATGGTCATGATTCAGAATGTCATGCTTTAGATCAAGTTTCCCATGATGATATTGTTGTGCAGGAGGTTGATTGCCTTGATCTTTCCGAGGAGGTTGACAAGGTTGCTTCAAGTGCTTCTTCTCCATCAAAGACTATTGGTATCCCTTCACATTTAGTGATTCCTTGTCCAAAGTCATTGATTGAGGCTTCCACTATCATCATCCATCAGGACACATTAAGTTTTTCATACTTGACATCACAGGATGGATTTGTTTTAGGTATCACTAACTTGGCTACTTCTACAAGTTTGGAGGACATTCTTGAGGGGATATCACTCCTCTATTCATATATTTCATAGCTGAGACTTCTTCCCTGTCATTCCATTCAGGTTTTGAGGTTTCTTCAGCATCCACCATTGGATTTGCTTCAGAATTCTTTCAGTGGTTTTGAGGACACTTCATTCAGGGGGGGCTATCAAGTCTCCATCACATCCATCATATCCATCACACTATCTTTGGATATTGTTCATCATCAGTTTCTACATCGTCCTAGTTTCTCACCCTCTTCATTGATTGTGGCATCTTCTTCATCAGGCAAGGTGACATTTGAGTAGAGTTCAGAGACATCATTGACATATGTCTTCCTCCTTCATTCCTTTAATTCTTATCCAGAATGGGAAGCATCACTGCACTTACACATGGTTTTGTTTCTTTTGAAAGGGAGACAAGTTGTTTGTCGACATTGTATCTTGTTCTGTCTTCAGACACTTACCATTTTTGCAAGTGATATCATCTTCTGGGGGGGCTATATAGTCTCTCTTTTTCCCTCCTATGGGGGAGCATTGATTGTATTGTATCCATGTGATGGATGGTGTACTTGGGGGTATTTGGGAGTCCTCCATCCTTCCCATCTTATCTCACATTCTTTTTTTCCTTTTCATCTCCTTTTTGGAGAGGGGTTTTGTTCCCATTGGGTTTTCCCCTTTTCTCTAGTTGTGGGAGATTTTTTTCATTTTCATGTACATGGGTACCTAACATGGCCTCATAGCCAGGACCCATCATCATCATCATCTATGCATAATCATTGCATTTTCCTCCCTAAGTTGAACTTATGGGGGGGTGTTAGTGTAATTAATTATTACACTAGCATAAGTTAACTTAGGTCTTACATTTAATTAGTTAAGTCCTAGGTTGCATTATTTGATAAATCATTTAATAAATAGGGAAATATTCCCTTGTTTGGTGGGATAATATTCCTTCTAGAAGATGAGTTGTCGTTCTAGAACTTATCTTAATATTTAATAATCATCTAGATAGGGTTCACATGTTGTCACATGTAGTTAGATCAAGACACATGGCAACATCTCATGCATCTTAGGTTTGCATTCTTTCCTATATAATCAGGCATCTTGTTCATTTGTAACATATCCAATATCAAATATCAATCAATCATATCATAAATATAGAATCTCTATTGTGCATTCCTAGTTGCAACACTTTACTTTTTGGTTGATTATCTTTCCTGGTTCAAAGGTCCTTCATTGAAGACTACAGCTTCAAGGACCCTGTGCATCCATAATCTCAACACCTACTAGGTCTGTGCTCTACTCCTTTTTAGTGCCCATTGACCTCATACATTTAATATGACAATCCTTTAGTGCTCTTGAGATTTTTCATCATGATTCATAGTCAAAACCTTTATAACACAATCATAGACCTATTGGGCACAAAACACATTCATAACTTATAGTGGTTAAATTTTCTAAAATGACTATCTCTTGAAGACATTTATGACTATCCTAGATTTTATTCATGGTGTTTGATATTTTTTGCACCCTCATTACTATCATTTCCCTTGTGAAAATCATCTTTTGTCAGTTGATTGTCATTATTTTTCCTTGAGATTTGACCCCTTTGTGATTTCTTATCAAAACTCTATATCTTTAGTATTCCTCCATAGTGTTGCCCCTCTGTTACATCATTCATTGTTTATTGTTTCTTCCTCATGAATATCAATGCACATGATTTTCCTTACAAATATATGGTATTTTTATTTGTGACTATATTTTCATTCTTTTGACTTCCTTGTTGCACTTGCCTTGTAAATATCTTTAAATCATGCCATTGTTATAGGTTATTAGTCATAACAAACTATCCTTTCAACTTCACAAGGTCACTTAGTATTTGTCTTTTATCCTTGGAATATCATCATGACTATCTTGGTGATCATTTTCCATCATTGTCAAAGATTTTGACTCACTTTCCATGTCTTGAAATTTATAATGTAAAACCTAAGACTCATGTTCTCATATGCTTCATGCCTACAAGTCTTCCCACAAAAATTTCATGGCACAAGTCTTTCCACAAAAAACGTCATGCTCTATGATTTTTTTTCTTGCATTTGTTCTCTCAACGCTATTTCTTTTGTATGTCATTGCATAGGACTGCCTTTAAGTGTCACCTTCTTACAAACCATGGGGTTTGATGCATAAGGTATATGTTAATTATCTTTGCACAAAATTCATTGTGGGAGCTAACTTTATCCATTGAATAATATTTGCACCATTTTCAATGTAAGGTGATTGCCATAAACCATTGCCCCTTTCTTTCTTCAAAGTCATTGTAGTAATCACATTGGATGTGACTTGAATCCTATGCCCTCTTGAGACTTGCAGATTTCCCATTCAATCTTTTTCATGTCAAACATATCACTAGTTATTTGATCATATTTATACCCTACACTTGCATACATTTTCTTTTACAATCCATTTTATTGTCATGCCTCTTTATGCTTGGACTATACTATCTTCTCATCAACTAATGAACTCTTATGGTAGTCACAAAGACCTATGATTTTCCTCTTCAATGATCTCATGTCTTTATTCATTAGTCTTCATTTCATTATTGCCCTTTTTTCATTATCATAGGCATTTATATCTATTTTGTATCATCCTTGGTGCCCATTAATGGGTGACTATGATGTAAAAATTTTGCAAGAAACCCGTCCTCTATTGATGATCTTTTAAATTCCCCTTTTTGTAGCTTCAATAAGTGTTCTTAGATATTGTTATGACTGTTATTATCTAAAACTCTTGCTCTCTTCACCTTATATGACTAGGGTTTTAAAAAAAATTCAAAGCCCTGGTGAACTCAATATCTTCAATGGTGTTTTGGTTCTAGTTTACTTGTAACCTACCCTAAATGAGATAGAAGAAGGAAGTATGGTTGTGTGTTGGGCTCAACCCTTGAGGGAGCCACACTTTTCTCCACACACAACAAATTTTGAGATTTTTTTTTGACATCACTATGATTTGTAAACATCTAAGGGTGTAGGCTAGGGTTTTAATGCATTTGTTTGACTTCCCTATGCCTATTCTTTCTTGTTTCAATAAGAGTTGCATGGAAATGGATATAGACATGGATGTGATTTTTTTTCAATGCCCCCCTTCTGTTGTTATGGTATTGATCTTAATATAGGTCCTCTCTATATTGCTAGCATGTATTGAAACTACCTCTAAAACAAAAGCAACATTTTGTCTACTCTCGTACAATTGTTATTTTTGTAATTCCAATTATTTTCCTATACTACAAATTTTGGAATATTTTGTAAAAGTGAATTTACAATTCAGTATGTAAATTCATCCATGTTTCAGAACTTGCAACCTCAAGATGGATAAAGAATATCTCACAAACCCCTTCCACTAGCACACAACAATACAACACCTTCCTGTGAATATTGAAATAATTAATCAATTTTCATTCTCACATCACTAATAGGAGCCCACTCAGATGAATGAAAGGCTAAATAATGTAAAATACTAATATAAAAAATAGATTTATGGTTTCAATAATGTAATATTATGAATAGCTTTTCCTTTCTCTCCTATATTGTTCCCCCATGGTAAAGAGTTAGAAATTAAAACACCAAAAAATATGAATATTGTTGTTCCATATTCTCTTCTTCCCTTATTGTCACATATTTAAACTCTTCACTTAACCATAGTTTTGAATCAAACCCTTAACCCCTGCAAGTTTGTCTCCAATGGAGACTTAACAAATTTGGCCCAATTGTGAACTCCATTGCAAATCCACCCTTAGGTTTTCGTCCAACTCTTGTTGATCTACTAAAGGTTTCCATCCTCAACTTCACATCATCAAACAAATTCACTGCATCAAATTCATAAAGCACACTTACTACAGGTCAGCAAGCCTCCTTATAAAGAACTCTAACCTCTCATGAGAATGAATGGAACACTTAGCACTCATTGCATCTAGGTGATGCTCACAGAGGTGAAGCATTGGGCCTTCTCGACATGGATTACAATAGGACTCAAAACACATTCATGGATGCCACTATGTACTCACAAAAAAAGTTGCATGGCCCTTCACAAGCAATGAAGAACTTTACATTGAATAGCATCAAATTCTAAGGGATCACTATAAAAGAAAGTTAGTTTTACAAGATTGCAAGGTCACTATCCTTATGATCATTAACATTTTTCAAGACTCCATGTTACTTAGAAAAGATTCAAATAATATTCTTTTTTTATGATTTCATCAAGGGGCCTTGATTATGCTGTGTTGTTGGTCTGTTCATAAACCCTCAATATATTTTTTTTTCTTGGTAACCATCACTGCAACAGTGTATTCCATCTAGTTACTAAACCATTTTCCATTGAACTAGATACAAGAATAATATGCATGCATGGATTGAACATTTATTGTATTGATTGAATTTTCCTTCCAAAAGAGGGAATTTTGTTGTTCCTTTTTGGTTGAAGCTTAATTATTGCATGACTTGCTAATGCTGATGCATTGACCTTTTTTGTAGTAGTGAATGTATCATTTTACCATCGTACACCTCAAGAGAAGTTTCATGTTCAATGAATCATCAAGGTAGAGATCACTAAGAGATTTTGGACAGTAGATAAAAATTTCTATTAGAAAGGGTATGGAGTCATGGTTGCATTGGACTTTTGTTGCTTCTTCTATTTCATCTTCTTGACTCTAACTACCCCTTTCTAGATTTCCATCTCAGGCCTTTTCACACTGATGTAATTAAGCAAGTTAAATGAAATCGTGAAGAAAACAAGACAATTATCACCTTTTTTCTATATCAATTTCAAATAATTAACAACAGTTGCATAGAGGAACATAAAGGGTGACCTTATTATATACACAACCTATACACTTAATATGTAAGACTAGAAACAACAATCTAGCTTTGCCAATAATTGAGTACATACACCCCTTAAGTAGAATACCCTATCTCATGCTTTCCATAGTATTGTGCAATAGCTTAGTAAAGTGATATATGAAGGAAAAAAATTAGTACAAAATCAATTGTAAATATTTTAATTGCACACATGTTGTTTGCAAATTTGGTTTTATTAAACTTTGAAGTAACTTTTATTAAATTTTGGACATGATTCTGATTTTGAATTGACTTGTTTGGAGATTGGGAGATACTAATGCCTTATCAATTTGTATGATCATTTCACAAGGAATAAGTTCCATCCTACCTAAAACTATGATAACAATTGATCTTTTAAATGAAGATGAACTTCATGGGAAATTCCACCTTTGATGAAATGTGTCTATGGTAGAATATTCAAATAAAGATAGTTGAAAAAAATTTCCCCCACTTTCAAAAAATTGATGTCCCAAATTTGGGACTGAGTATTATAGGATGACCCTCATCCACATTCAACGCAATGCCAATATTTTTAGCCCCCTTCAAAAACCATGATAGTTGATCTAATTCAATGGGTAGAGAAAGCGACTCTTTTGCATTAGTATGTTGGTTTGGAAAAATAGGTGTTTCTATTGGACTACACATTTTCTCTATCAATGGCTTAAATCTTTTATCTACATTGTTTGCATGTGTCCCTTCCACCCATGATTAGGGCACATAAATACTAAATAGACTTAAAATATTTTTTGTAGTTGAAGCATCCTCAGGTGCAGTAAATTCAAATGTCTCACTTTGCCACAAATCCTTCATAAATAAATTTGGGTTTAGGGTCCAAATACCAGTCTTCTTAAATTATATTTAATGTTCTCAATGATTAGTTCTTTTTGAAAAGCAAGGTTGCCTAGTGTTTCTAACTCTACCCTTTTATCTCTAAATTCAAATACTTAGTTGTACATGTTTCTCTTTCACTCTTAAAATATGATTTGAAGGCTAAGTAGATAGTAACATCTAATAGTTGTAACTTGTGATATGTGTGGGTTGGTAGGGTTAGCAACTTAATAACCAAGTGACCTTGCCTCTTAAATAGTTGAAAAGGAAACATGGGTTACATAGCTATCAAATATAATTAGGTTTCAATTAGTGGGTGATACACCCATAGGTACAAAACCAAGAAAATGGTGTAGCCAATTTAAAGAGAGATCTTTTGTCATCCATGCATGGGGTTGAGTAGCCATGTATGCACCTAGTTTGAAATTGGTGTTGTATCTCTTTAGTTGTTTCTTGATCTTAAAGAAGAGAAAACAAAGAATTTTTTTTCCACCATCATTAGCACAATATAAAATGGTTATCTACTCTCAGGTCTTTGGTATAATGTATGACACACATCTATTTCCATTTTTAGAAAGCACTCAGATTGCACCATTTATGCAAGCTTGATACTAGTCTTGTCACAATTATAAATATTAAATGGATCATATGGACTACTTTCATATACCCTTGACAATGTGTCATAGAACATTGCAATAATTGGAGGCCTGAAATTAAGCGCCTTATCTATGTAAAGTCCTTATGTTGTCCTCAAAGTAAGATCAAGGTGTCATTTTTTGAAACCAGTCCACAGAGACATACCAAGTTGTTTGAAACATGAGGATGACAATGTATGGTGTTTTCATTGATGGAAAACCATTGTAGAAATGTAGAAGCATTGTTCTGGAGAAGATGAAATGTTTTGGAGAATTGGCTAAGTCCCAATGTGCATATTTAATGTTTAGAGGAATAGTTTTGAGGTTCACATTGCTCCACTATGCAGAATCTTGTCATGCAGTTCTAAGGTAACAATGGTCTATATTGAAGGAGTTTATATTTAAGGTTTTAAGGTTGTATGTCTTCTAGAGTTAAATATATTGTTGATAAAGTATCAAATAAGATATGGTAGTGTTACAGGTGAAGAGTACATGTTGGAATGCTCTGCATTCCACTTTAGATGATCATTATGCTATGTGCTTTTGAGGAATTGTTTGCAAGTGGTAAATGTATATGCACTTCAAGTGGAAAGTTTTTTGGTAGTCCACGTGTCGAGTTGTGAATGAACAATTGGTTCATTTAGTTGTTGCTTCACTTGTTTTGTTAAAAGGTGCTAACCTAAGGACTTTGGGGTCATAAAGAGTCCAAATATGTAAGGAATAAATTTATGGGAGTGATTATAGGTCATGCTAATCTATTTTTTTTGTTGTAAACATTTTGGTTTATTTTGTAAAGAATGTGTGTTGGAATTTTGAGCTGACAGGTTATGAGGTTGCACGTTTCATCTAATTAGGATGACCTAACTTATGTTTTAGTTGGTTTTGGTATATATACAAGGTTGATTCATTGTGTGAAGGATTATTTAAAATGAATGTAGAGTGTTCATGAGACCTAATGTAGTGTGAAGTGTGAAAGGTGATTATGGTAAAGTATGAAGTGTGTGAAGTCATTTTTTAGAGCTTAATTGGAATTGTACTTTTAGCATGTTGCATATGCATCATTAATAGTTCATTCTTGGTAGTGAGCCACCCTTCCTTCTATCTCTTTCTATTCTAGGAAGTGATCCCTTGGTAGTGATCCATTCTTTCTTTCTAGATAGTGAGTTCATGGACAATGAGTCCTCCATTCTATAATCTCTATTGTAACTAGTTATAATAATTTGTGAGCTAATCCTCACCATGATTTTTCCCTTTCAAGGGTTTTCCATGTAAATCTGGTGTGCTTGTGTTCATTTATGTGATGTATACTTTAATGGTTCTTTTTCATTACTACAAGTTTAATGTGATGCTTTTAATGCATGTTTAAGTTGATAAGGTTAATGAATCTCAATGAATATTGATTCATCCCCCCTCTCAATATTTTGGGTGTTCAAATTTTTTTATTAGAGCTTGGTTCCTTCAATTAGTTTAATCGTTAAGGTAGATCTTAGAGGTTCAACACATAGATACAAGGAGGTATCCTATTCTTTCAAAATAGATTATCCCTGAAGGGTTTACTGGAGAATATTATGAAGTTGATATGGAAGGAGAACTCAATTTATCCCTTGATGATCTAGATAAATAAGAATGTTAGAAAAAATATCAGAAAGAAAATCTTAAGGATGCAGATGAGTGTATCAAGAAGTTGAGGGAGAAACTTCATAGTGGAGGAAACTCCCCTATCTGTTGAGGTCTATAGTTCTGAGGTGGAGGACCTCTTTTGGGATGTTATAGAAACCTTTTGTTCAGGTTTAAATGTCAAATCATCACCCCTAGAAGAGGAGATTTGTGGGAAAAAACATAAGAGTGATGAGGCAGTAGAGGATGTGGTAGCCAGTTGCCAATAATAAATCAAAATAGAGAGATAAATTGAAGAATTTAGTTCTTCACTTGAAGTGTCTCTCAAATCTGATGTATGTGTTGATGAAGTGTGCATTAATGCATGTAATTATGATGTATGTTGGTTTTTTGTTGTCCCTAAATGTAGCTATGTTGAATATGAGGTCTTCATTCAAGATGAAGATGTGCTATTTGATATTAATGATAATGTGATTGAGTTAGAATGCTTCACATGGGAGAAACACACTAAAAATCCACCATTGAGCAACCACACATCCACCAAGAGAGTGATGATCATGTTGCCCAATTTGATAGTACTCCTGAGCTTCAAAGCTTTTCATTTGAGGTGCATGAGGAAGGTCTTTCTTGTGTAGATCAAAAAATAGGTTTTGCATATTTTGCATCACCATGTGAGTTGGAAGCTTTCTATTTTTGTTTTAGTTCATGCAATGAGGAGGTCCACAATAATGTTATTGACCTATCCTTTTGTGAGGTGAGTTCTCTTACCTCTATAGAAGGTTTTCTCTTGGATTTTAACCTATCTTTAGAAATTTTCACCCCCATCATTGTATGTTCACCTGATGCACGAGTTTCAAATGAATTTGACACTTGCATCATATGGTTTCCCTGCAATGGAAAATTTTATAGTGCGGTGGTCCTTCACCTTGTAGGAATTTTGTGAAGTTACATGCATGTTGGCAATGATTTTGGTAGTTGTAGCTAGGTGAGGTCTACAACTAAGGTTTAAGGGATATCACCTTCTTCAAAAGATTCATCTTTGACAGTGGAAAATTTCCACTTTTTTCTTCCTGTTAGTTTCATGTATATATTGTTCATATCTTAGTTTGCATGAAGTGCTCTTGTACACCCTGCATTCTCCTTAAGGGAATGTATGTTCCTAGTTCCCATTCTTTTCTCCAAGTGCAATCCTACAAATGTTTCTTTTTTCCTTTGGGAGGCCCAAATTTTAAATCCCCTTCATAACTCTATTCCCAATGGACTGATAAGGCCTCTGGATTCCATGATTAGCAAGAAATCATCCCACAAAAGTTTCCATAAATGTTTCCATTTCATGCCACCATTAGATGACCCATCACTAATAACTAATCTGAGAGATCCTACATGAGACATCTTGCATGAATTCTCCTTGAAAGGTTTCAAAAGTGGCCAAGTATTGTGTTTTCGTGTTCCTTTAGGTTGTCACTTACACTCTTCCTTACATACTTCTTCATCAACCCTGCTCTTTTTCTCCTTCTTCTTCTCCCTTTCTTTCCATTTCTCCCTTTAGCATTTCAAGTTTCATCCATTAGAATTAACCCTTTCCCTCTACCCCCTATCATTCCTTCTGAAAATTGAGTAAATGTTGATCTTTTAGGGGATGGACTTTGACCTTTCCCTTTACCTATTATCTTTGTTAAGGTAAGAGGTAAGCCTACCCTTTGACCCTCGATTCTTGATATTCTTTTGGAAAATCAACCAAGTGTTATTTTTTTAGGCATCAAGGATCAGGCTTCCCCTTTCCTCCTTTCTTCCTTTCTTCGCAATCGGTAAACCCTCTACTCCAACCTCAAACCCTCACAACTTACTTTCGGGTGTAAGGGTTCACTCATCCCCTTTACCATTTACTCTTTCATGGTAAGAGGTAAGTCATGAGGCATCCACTTGATGCTTGACAACCAAAAAAATTAGTTCCATTCTTCCTTCTTTACGCCCCATTATCTTCTCAAAGGTTTTAACCTTCTCTCCCAGGGTCCCCTTTCTTCCTAATCCGTCTAAGTCCTTTGTTAAAAAATTTGGATGTCAAAAATTTGTCTTACCACTTACCACTTTTTCCTTGCCTTTTGGTAAGTGGTAAGAAATAATATGAACCCTTGATCTCTAAAGGCTAATGAGTCCTTTCAGGCTTCAGTTTTTCCCCTTTCCTCCTACACTTTTCCTTGTTAAGCATGGAATGTATGGAAAAGGGGGTGAACTAATAGTATCACTCTTCTCCTACAATCATTCAATAATGTCCTAGGAATCCTAATTAGATTGACTATCAACCTCACAAGGTGATTCAATTCACAACAAGGAAGACCTAGGGGGGACCTTTTTTAGCTTTTATGGGTTCACCACCAAGAAAAAGCTTGGAAAAGACAAAAAAAAATTCAACTCAAAAGATATAACAATGCAAGTTAAATGAAAGGTGAAAATGATGAAATTATGCAACAAGGAGTTAGGATGTATGTACCTGGGAAGTCTGGAGATGTTGTGAGGATTCCAAAAATGTAAAGAAGCTACCAAAAAGTGTTATGAAGGACTAAGATACCCTCACTATTGTCTTAGTCCCATTGTTTTTTGAGGAAGATGTGAAATCTTCAAATATCGGAAGCGGATCTGGAAGAATTTATGAAAAATACCCTTTGGAGGACTAAGACACCTTTACTATTGTCTTAGTACCAATTTAAATTTTTGAAATTTTTGAGTGTGGTCCTAAGGATTGATGTCTTCTCTTCCTTCTTCTCTGATCTCTAGTTCTGCAACCTTCAAATTTGACCTGTAGGTGAGTTTCCGTGGAGATGACAACTTTGTAATGCGGCTTTGCAAATTTACACTCCAAATGATCTTCAAGTCTTCAACCTAGATCTACAATCAAAAATATTCAAGAGGGGAAAAACTTGTTGATTGTTAGTGAATGGGGGTTCACCTTGGTCAAACCCCTTGTTGGTAATTAAACCTTGAAATGAAATAGAATAATGAAGGGAAATGATGAATGAACAACATGCAATGCTACAACTCACCAAACCCTTATTGTAAAGTCTACAAACTTGTGTGAAATGGTTGCAATGGATATGGATCTTGAATCAAAGGAATGATTTGATAGATCTTGCTTGAATTGCTTGCTTGAATCAAAACCCTACATCACAAATGTTAGCACAACAACACACATGATGCAATAATATCTTTGAAATAATGCTTGAATCTTGATGATGGCTCCAAATGCTTGATGAATTGCTCTCACAAAAGACTTGATTGCTTAGATTGCTTGTTAGGAGAAAATGAGATAAGGAACCTTGTATCTATACTTATCTATGCTTAATATCCTAAAATTACACCACAACAAGCGGACATATGAATTCATTGAATAAAGGAGGCTAAATCCTGCTAGAATTTGAAATTGAATCCCAAAAGTAACTCAAGGGGGACTAAGATTCCCTAGGTGGCGTCTTAGTCCCAAGTCATGACACTTGGGGCACAGACACCAAAAAGGTGCCCATTTAAGATACCTCAAAATTAGTGTCCCAAGACCTTTGGGGGACAAAGACGCCCTAGGTGACCTTTTAGTCCTAACCCAAAAAATCAAGGACACTTAGATGAAATCATTAAATTATCATTTATTTATTGGAAAATGTTAGGATTAGCCAAAAAAGATAGAATTCATAGCACTTGTGGATTCAAAATAGGACCAATTAAGACATAAATAGGGATAAGTAAAGCAAGGTGGGGCCAAACAAGTGTGAAAATGTAAGGTTATGAATTTTACTACACTACATTTAGCCCCCACTTTAGTGAGAGGATGAAATTGCTTCAAATTCACACTGAAGCAGCCAACCACACAATCAAGAGGGGTTCAAATGTAAAAATGCTAGTAAGATAGGATGACAATAGTCAAGAGGTTAGCTAAGCCCCCAGGATCAAGATCCTATGACAAACCAACATAAGCACAAAGGAACATGCATGTGGATGATTTATGAAGCCATAATCTGATCGCAAACATACAGCATTAAAGACAGAACAAGGAAAAAGGAAAAAGAAAAAGGAAAAATGCAATGTATCAAGATTTGACTAGCCATCCAATGCAGTGGACTGAGTCTAGGCTGAAAAAGGTTTACAAGTGGAAGACATTGTCTACTATGCAAAAAAAGTGCACGCTCACAAGGGCTAGTGAAGCTAGGTGGCCACTAGGTGAGCCCCAAGAAGTCCATATCAAATTTATACCCCCATGAATATGATAAGGAAAAAAAGAAAATGTATGCTCACAAGGGCTAGTGAAGCTAGGTTTTCACTAGGTGAGCCCTGGGGGACCATATCAAAGAGATACCTCCATGAGTTTAATAAGGCACAAAAATAAAAATGCACACTCACAAGCACTAGTGAAGCTAGGTGTTCACTAGGTGATCCCCAAGGATCCGTATTAAAGCCATACCTCCATGAATTTAATAAGGCACAAAAAGAAAAATGCACACTCACAAGGGCTAGTGAAGCTAGGTGTTCTCTAGGTGAGCCCTAGGGGACCATATCAAAGCCATACCTCCATGACTTTAATAAGGCACAAAAAGAAAAATGCAACAATAAAGAGGGATGTTCAAAAGGATTTTTCTTAACTCATGTGAGGTCTTAATCTTAGGGGACATTTTTCCTAATGTCTCCAAGAGAGGACTAATCAAAGGATAAAAGATTCACAACTTAGGGAATGCAATGCATCGCATCACCACTAAGAGGAATATAATATGCTAAGATAGATCAAAATCTTGAAGGAAATTACTCCCAATGTCACCACAAAGAGGAAAAACACATTGCATGAAATAATAAAATCACATCAAGGAACATTAAATTATGCTAAAATAATGCCAATGTATACCCCCACTTTAAGGAAATTGCTAACACCATACTGTGAGCAATTAATTTAAAGTAGCCAAAACATGAAAAGGAAGAAGGAAAAGAGAGTTTCTCCCCCAAAACACATAAGGGATCTATGGATTCAGGGTCAATATATGTCTTTGTTGTAATGATATCAGAGAGCTTGGAACTGTCATCATTCCCAAAATGCACATAGAACTGGAAGAATGGCACAAAGAGAGTGAAACATGAATGTCTCAATGCATTGCATCATCCCCAAAAGGAAAATAGAAGAAAAAATGAAAATGAAAAGAAAAGATAAGGAAAAAAATTATTTTGGGTCAACATGGAAGAGACATAGGGTGTCTCGACACCTTGTGTCATCCCCAAAAGGAAAAAAAAAGGAAAAAATGAAAAATCAAAGATTAGGAAAATTATTTTGGGTCAACATGGAAGAGACATAGGGTGTCTCCATGCTTTGCATCATCTCCAAAAGGAAAACACAAGTTGAAAATGAAAATGAAAAGAAATGATGAAAGGGGAAACGTGCACAACATATAGAAGAATGAAGGTACAAAGAGAGGAATGCACATAGAGAGAGACATCAAATAGAAAATCATGGTGGATCACATTGCACACATGCAATCACACATAAGAAATAATAAAAAATACTAGTGAGGAAAAGACGATTCAACCTAAAGTCGGTCACCCACCTCCCAATCTTAGTCTGTATAAGTAGAAGGTAGATGACGAACCTAAGGGACAATAAAAAATGCCTTACTAGGACAAGGCTATCAAATTCTTTCCCCCACTAAGTGCAAGAAAATAATGAGCCAATGTAGGTGATGATAAGGATCATGTAATACTGAGAATGCAAAAATTATACAACTATTACATGATAAGAGGTAAATCAATATTAAGCTAGGCAATCACATGATGGAAATCATTGCCATCACTCATCGGTACTATGTCCAATAATTAGATGATATGCACAATGTGGGACTTGTGCATTTTTAGGATAAAGTACTAATCTATGCATAGGTGGCAATGTTATTAGTTCTTTGTTCAAAACAAATTGTAAATTCCTTTCACTTTCAAGTGGTCGATGAGGAGACTTTATTTTTTGTAACTTGTAAGGATTCTTTCATTTGCTAGAGTCACCAACTTCTCTAGATGGGATTAGGGCAAGAGGTCCGGAGATGATCTTATCTTCATCCTTATTATTATTATGATCTATTGGTTGTTCTTTCGGAAGAAGGATATGGGTAAAAGCACAAACCTATGTCTCACTTTATAAAGAAATCAGCCAACAGCAAAAAAAATTCTGAACTTCAAGCACATATAAGTGGTCTTTATGTTTTGAATTTCAAAATGGTGTAAACTAATGAAATATAGAACTTTTGATGAATTTTATTTTTGTAATTTTTAAAATTTTTTTTAAAAAAAAATTCATTATGTTTTTATCAATTTAAGGTCATATTTTGGAATGCTGAAAATTTCAGAAAAGAGTGACTTCAGGGGCCGTTAAGAAAAAAATTGAAAAAAAATCATTTCTCCCTATTTTTTTCTCCAAATAGGTAACTTCAATATCTTGTGCATGGAAAAAAAAAAAATCAAATTTTGATGTATATGTTTCTCGTAATAACGTTTTAAAGTCAAACATGTTAGAATCTGACAGTTTTCATGGGCCGTCAACTATTTTCAATTATTTTAATCATTTTCAAAAAAACAATTATACCCTTTTGAGGAATACTCCCTCCTCTTTTGCACCTTATAAGATTTAAATTTTTTTAATAAGTTTTACTATCTTTTTTTTAATTTGTAATCAACCTCTTTTTTCATTTTAAAAACCTACTTGCATTATTTTAAAAATAAAATACATTAAAACTAATCAAATTATTAAAAAAATTATATATTTGGATTTTTCACTCTCAACTCTACAAAAGGGTTTTTTTTTTTTTTGTAGAAAAATCATTATGAGTAAAGAAATTTTTAGCTAAAGTTGAAAGTTTCAGAAAATTCTGAAAAAAACTGAGTTGGCTGTAACTAGGATGCCACATAGACAGTTTCGGTAGAAACGTCGCACATTAAAAAATGCAATTTTAAAGCCAATTTCAAAGCGGGAAGAGGAAATTTTTGATTTTTTGGGATTCGACCGAAACTTATTCAACTGAAACCTATGTGTCACGTAATAGGCCATGTGGTTTCAGTCGAAAACTAGTTGGTCGAAACCTTTCCGGCTGAAAATATTTCACTTGGAAATATTTATTTTGCCGAAAGTGTGACACAGCTTTGTGCTTTTACCCATATTCAAATCAGGAGGAGAATCAAAGATCATTGTGCCATCACTATGAATCATTAAGTATTCTCTAGGAGGTCTTGTGTTGTGAGGGGGATCTCGATATCCTAACCCTTTTGTGTTTTCAATAGTTGGTATTTTCTCTAGAACTTGATGAATTTCATGTTCACTTGTTTCATCACATCCTTTTTTTCTCAATATTGTGAATCCTTTTCCATATGTTTATTCTTTATTGATGGGAGTGTTTGTTACTTTGTTATCATAAAATGGTTGAGCATTTGTTTGTGGGGGAACTAGGTTCACCTATTGTAGGGAACTTAGGTTCAACTTGTGTTTTAGGGTGTAAGTAACCAAACATCTCAAGAGGTTGTATTGTAGAGTGACTTGGTTGTTTCATGGATAGATAGAAGGATGCATTATCTTCAAGGTTGTTAAGGAAATCATTTAGGAACTTGTTCATGCTGTCATCATCTTCTCCAATGATGTCAACATCATGAGGAGGACATGCATTAGGAGTTGTGTGATCATGAGAAAGTTAAATTTCATTATGGTCATTACCAAAGGCACAATTTGACACATCTACCAAATATTTCAAGGACATTCAAAGCTTTCTGAAGCACATATCCATGATGCAAGATTGAACAAATACAAAAAAATTGCAAACTAAAATAGAGAACTGAAAGTAGCCAACATAAGCACAAAAAAGAAATTTTAGATCCTGAATACTGGAAGTTGAAAATCAACAGGGACTATGATGCCAGTAAGGGTGTCTTGGTCCTATTGGTGAAATTCTGAAGTTCCAGGGACTAAAACAAACAACAAACAACAAAGGGAGGATTCTAAGCCAAAAACCCTGAGAAGGACTAAGATGTCAAGAAGGGCATTTTAGTCCTACCAGAGGTTTTTTCTCAAAAAAATAGAAAATTTTGGATTGTCTATAGTGTTTACAAATTGACTATTCAGGATGTCGATGTTTAAAAATAGGAAAAGGTGAAAATGAATGCAAGAAAAACTAACTAGTAACAAGAAATTGAATGCAAATTTAATGCCATTTTTTTCAATTTTGAATGCAATAAGAATGTTTGTAAATCCAATTAAGATGATAAACAATGAAATTTTCAGCTTTTGAATGAAATGAATGATGCAAGAATGCAAAAATGCAACCTATATGCACTTTAACTAATGAAATATGAGAAACCTTAAATGCAATTTGTTAGGTCTCAAAAATATAGGCTAAATGCCTCAAGACATTGCCAATCTCTTGATACGTTTTAGGGTAACAGACAAGGTCAAATGGTTTAGACCTTCTACTCTTCAAGTATTGCTAGACCTGGGTGGGTGTACCTATATGAGTGAGGTAGACTTAACTTGTGCTTATCTCTTTTGAAGTGTTTTTCCCACAATGGCAGATGGGAGTGGACAAATAAAACTTGATTTGGTATAAATTGTATAGCAATATTAAAACTAAAACCTAATATGTTCAGTTAACAGATGTAAAAATTGATTGAAACTAAATGATGAAAAATGCAGACACTAGTGCCTTATTGAGTATGTGGAGTCAAATGAAATCTAAATGAGCAACTTCTTTTTGGAAAACATTCAAATTGTCTGGCATCTATTTTAGTTTATAACTTGTATAAACATGCAAGACAATGACTACCAAGCTCTTCTTAATGATCCAGATGAAATTCCCTTATTACAATGATCAATTAAAAGGATTTAATCTTTTCTTGAAAGAACCGATTAATCAACCACAAAGATACAACAAATGTGCACTGATAAACTGAATATAAACTTGTTATATCAATTTAAATAACAAGAAAGCACCAACCTTGGAGACAAATTTAGTAATACTTTCAATGAACACAATAGACAATTGGCACCAAAAATATGGCACCACATTAAATGGTTTTCATTAATATCTCCATATTCTTAAACATGCATCATAGTCTCATATCTGTGAAAACATTGTATTATACTGTATCCTTTTCCTATTCTATCTTATCTTCTATATTCTATCTTCCTCTTTCTCCACAATCGAAAATGAACATTATACATCAGTATTTGAAAGGATGCATCCTTTCACATTCAAATCTCGACAATCAGTTGTATTCGGGCCTTTTAACGTTCACTAAACACTCGCTGAGACGTCCTGTAGTCATACCGATGTTCAATGTCTCACCGACTATTAAAAACTATACATCGCTATAATGTCTCGCTGTCTCATCGAAATTTGGAGTCTCATCGACAAATATCCTTTCATCTTATGTGTTTCATTGTGACTTTTGGAGTTGGGGAGATTTTTCATAGATTACTTTGTGTCTCACCGAGATATGCCCCATGGTATTTTTCTAGTCGCTGAGACACAATTACTTTCTCACCAATGAAACAATACTTCGGCGTGACTCTCATATTTCTCCCTGATGAAATTAGTCTCATCGATAATTAATTAATATTGTCGGGTCTTTTAGCCACATAATCCTATCAGCATGACATATGGGTTGGCAAGACTGCATGACTTCATCCTGATAAGCATTTGATAGAATCCCTTTATGCTTTGTCAACAAGACCGGATGCATCCGATAAGACTTCACTCCAATGACTTTTAGTTTGGCTGAAATGTTTCGTTGTGCATTGGTCGGTAAGACATATATGAGTTTGTTATGACTCATTCCGATGATAACTCTGTCATGTCGATAAGTGCTTGCAGATGAATTCTGATCGGTGTGACATCCCTAAATTCTTGCCAATAGACTACAAAAGATACACATTAGTAAGGATGCTTTATGGATCGGGGAGACCCTCACCATCTCTTGCCGATATGAATTATATTGTAAAATATTTAGGACTAGATGGATTCTAAGGGACCACATGACAAAATATGGGGCAAAATGTTATGAAGAGAGGATTTTGTGCTTATGGTGAGGACTATTTTGGAAACTCATGAATATAATCAACTATAAAAGTTTCAAAACTTTACAGTTCTAACAGTGGCTTCGTTTGGGGATGAATGGTTGTGAAATCATTGCAAGGATCCAAATTTCTAGGTGAGCAGACCAGACTCAAGATGATGAATCAGTGATTAAAATGGAAATGGAAATGAATATGACCCTATACTACTATACATGGAAAACTTATTTTAAAAGAAGGAAATTCAGGATTGTCCATGTACTGATAATTCCTGTTCCTTTTATTTCCTAGATTATTGTGCATGGAAGAGAAAATTTTGAGAAGATTGTCAAGAGTTGTCCATGCATTGGCAACCCTTAATCCTCTGTATTTCTCAAGAGAAAAAATGATTCAAAAATTTTCCATGTACAAGCAACTCCTAATCTTCACCAGTCATATTTTGTAGATAATATGAATCTTTACCTTTCTTTCCAACAACCACAAAAGGTTCTAGCCACAAGGCTTCAAATTTCCCATGCTTTCCCTTCTCCTAACACCTTGCGTTCCACATTAGTACCAAATCATTCTCCTCAAATTTTCTATCTTTTTCCTTTTTACCAAATAGATACTTCATCTGTCCCTGTAACTTCATGTTCTGGTTCTGAGCTACTCTCCTTATCTCATCAAGTTCAGCCAGTTGCTCCATTCTCTCCTCCATAGGTTTTGTAATATCCAAATCTTCTTGAAGAATAAACTTGTAAACTGGTAACAAATTTTGTAAAGGCATCCTAGCTTGTGTTCCATACACCAATTCAAATGGGGATTTTCCAATTGCCTTTTTTACAATGATCCTATCAACCCAGATATCCCTTTTTAGTTTTGAATCCCAAGCCTTCTTATTCTAACCTAGCATCCTCCTTATAATCTTGAGAATACTTTTATTGTTGGACTCTGCTTGACCATTAGCTTGTGGATAGTAAGAAGCTGCATAAGAAATGGTAATGCCATATGGGCTACAAAAATTTCTGAATTCATCAGATCTGAAACACATCCCATTATCAGTAATTAGTCTTAGTGGTGTACCAAATATGGTAGTGATGTTATCCATTAGAAAATTTGTCACAACTTTACTTGTAGCTTGCTTGGTTGGGACTGCTTCTACCCATTTGGTAAAATATCCAAACATAAGACATGCTTAGCTTGTGACTCATCCAAACATAACAATAATATCCCATCCATGTTCTTCCAAAACAATTCACTTAAGACATTCTTAGCTTGTGACTCATCCAAACATAACAATAATATCCCATCCATGTTCTTCCAAAAAAAATATCCTTCCATGAACACATACTTAGATGCTTGTAGCTTCAAAGTTCTTTTATGGCTGTCACTCAATCCTTCTAGACACTTCATGTATTTAAGGTAATGCATGATGTCTACATACCAAGGAGTATGCCCAATGCTCACAATTGAATTCTCTTCCTCTTCTATATTGAAAATTTGATTTGCTTCAATATTTTCTTATGTCATTAACCTAGCCAAACCTTGACCTCTTACCAGTTTAGTAATTTGTATTTCCATATCAAACTCTTGAATTTTATTAATCCATCTACATCTTTTTCCTGTTACCTCAGACTATGTCAAAATATCTTTAACAGATGCATGAGGGACATAGGCAATCACCTTAGCTCCAACAAGATATGGTTTTAAAGCCTTTGTAGCTTTTACCAATGCAAATGCTTTCTTTTCCATTATATCGTACTTCAATTCTAACCCCTATAATGACTTACTTAAAAAAGACACAGGCTGTTCATGACCCTCCTCATTTTTCTGTAACATGACAATAGCTATAGTATTTAATGAAGCAAATGGAAATATCTGAAAGGGTTTTGAAAATTCTGGAGACTTAAGGACAAGGGCCTCCTTGATGGCCCTTTTGATGGATATGAAAGCTTCCAATGCCTCAGCAGTCCATTCAATCTGTTGTCCCTTTCTTAAATTTTTTGATATGGGTTTAATGATTTCAGAAAAATTAGAAACGAACCTCCTAACAAAATTAATTTGTCCAAAAAATGACTGGATGGCTTTGATGGTGTTAGGAATTGAAATTTTATCTATAGCTTCAACCCTCTCAGGATCTATTCTAATTCCCTCCTTTGACACAATATGTCCTAAGAGCCTACCCTCTGTGACTACAAAATGACATTTTTTAGGGTTCAGACTAATCCCATATTCTAAAGCTTTAATAAATACCTTTTCCAAATGTTCTACATTATCTTCATCCCTCTTTGAATAAGCAGTAAGGTCATCCTGATACACCACCATGATAGCATTAATGAGGTCTGCAAATGCTACATCCATAGCTCTTTGGAATGTTTCTCCTATGTTTGTGAGACCAAACAAAATTCTTATGTATACATATGTCCCCCATGGGCTCATAAATGTTGTCTTATACTATTCAAATTCTTTAACTTTAACTTGGTTATAACCTGAAAACCCATCCATCATAGATAACAACTCGCACCCTGTCACCTTATGTAGTATAGCTTCCATGTTAGGCAAAGGGTAATTATCTTTAAGAGATGCCACATTTAAATTCCTAAAATCCACACATAGTCTAATATCTCTATTTTTCTTCATCATAGGAACTAGGTTTGAGACCCATGTTGAATGTCTAATTGGTTTGATGATACCACCCTCTCTGATTTTTGCCAATTCTTCTTGCATTTTTGGTTCCAATGTTGGGTTAATGGGTCTTTTCTTCTATCTAAATGGCTTGGCATCTAGCTTCAATGGGATTTCATGTTGAAACAAATCCTCCCTATATGCTTTAAGGTCTTCATAAGACCATGCAAAAACATGTTTATATTTTCTTAACAATGCTATCAACATTCTTCAAATTGTCGGGCTTATTTTCTTCCCTATGTATACCTTTCTTGGTGCCATCTCAGTCCCTAAGTTGATCTCCTCAATGTCCTCCTTCTTCACTAGTGTCTGTTTCACGAGGGACTGATCACTCTCATCGTATACTCTCTCCAATGCCACTAGTCCTTTAGGGAGCTTATTAGTTTTAAGCTATAAAACCTCCTTCCCAAATACTATCTGTTTCCCATCTACTTCTTCAACAAAGGCATTGAAATCAATTTCTCGGGCTTCATATTGATCTATATAGTGAAGAAATTTTAGGAGATCGGTGTCATTATTAAAAACCCACCAACTATATATATTATCAAGCACAATAGGTCTCGTTTTGAACTCAATCAGTGACACTCCAGCCAGTGTAATGTCATCCCTTCTTAGAGCTACATTTGCCAAAAAAATGCCATTATGTTCTTCGACTGATCTACCCATTCAATAGAAAATGCATCAAATAGCTTTATTGTGTCCCATACAACATTCCTATATTGATTCAATCTTTTATGTTTTGCTGCATATTTTGATTTGACTTGTGAAACAACTAACTCAAAATCCCCCAGAACAACTAGCAACTTGATTTTATGTTTTACAACTATATTCAAACCTGTTAATAGGGCTTCATACTTTGCCATGTTGTTAGTACATTCAAATGCTAGCAAAAATGAATACTTAATGTAATTCCTTCAGGTGAAGTGAATACTATCCCCTCTCCATTACCTTCCTGGCTACATGCTCCATCAAAGTACATTTTCCACACACCATTGCAGATTTTTGCAACATGCTTTTCAATTAGATCAGTATTGACTAACTCTGGTTGGGCTGATTCTATCTTGAAATTTCCAAGATCCACATCACATAAACAATTGATTTGATCTTGAGGTACACAATCAACAAATTGGTTCATCCTTGGCTCCCTATACAACTTAACTTCTTGACCATTCACTCGAATAGTTGCATAAGACAAATCAAACTGGACATTTCCCCCAATTGCTATCATCCACTGCCTTGATAAAAGCATCCCAAACTTAGGAGGGGTGTCAATTACTGTTATATCTCTATTATAGGCTACTTGAGGATAAGCAACTAGTTTGACTTCAACATCTTTCATAATACCCACCACAGGAACAGGTTTGTTATCCATTGCATAGCACTTCCCTCCATTAGTATCCACCCACATACCAAGTTGTTTCATAATTCCTACTGGCATAATATTTGTGGCAGCACCGGACTCTATCATGCAGTTCCTCAACAATTTGTTGTTTATGAGTAATGTAGTGAAAAAGGATCAACTTGTGGGGGACTTAATAATGCATTATTAAGGCACACTTCTAGGATATTCACTTTCTCTTGCTTATTAATAGTTTTAGTGGCCATCTTACTTTCATAATTTATATGTTTTTCATTTCCATTTGTTATTAATTGAACAACATTGTCTCTATATTCTTTAATTTTCATCATCTCAAGAAGTGGAACAAACATTTTTACCTAAGATAAAGCCTGAGTGAAGTCAAAAGAGGAACCTTCCACCTTAATCATTCTCTTTTGTTTTGATGTTTCTCCTTTGTTCTCTTCCTTTTATTTTTTACTTAATTGATCAGTCTTTTGCATTTCTTTGCGTAACTCTTTAACTTCCTCCTTTTGGACAAGCTTCTGTTCATTTTTATCATGTTGTTTATTTTCTGTTTTCTTCGAAACTCCTTTTGTCACCTTTTAATCCTTCATAAATATTCCCCTAGGGACACATTCCTTCTCATTCACTATTCTATTTCTCAACCAGTACTTACTCTTTGCTTCTTCAACTACAGCAATGGTTAATCTCTCTATCTCCTCTTCAGTGAGTTTCCTCATACTGCACTAAGTAAGCATCTCAATAGAATGTGGTTCTGTATAATATTCTTCAGAGTCAGAAAGAGCCTGATGTTCAGCCATGTGGACATTGTACCTTTGATTTGAAACATTTTACTCATAACCTTCATCCTTTGAAGATGAGTACTTCTCCTCAACACGGTGAAAAGTATTTGAAGTCAAATATATTGTGTGATCTTCTCCACTGTTTCCCATTAACATGCCTTCTTCTTGCATTCTTTGGGCTACAACACAATAATCTGGGGAATGTGGCTTATCACAAATTTCAAAAAAATAATTGTTATTAACCATATATGTTCCCTTCTTCCTTAATGGATTAGGAGTTTCTTTGTTTCTAGGCCTATTTGTTACAGGTTTTCCATCCTTACAATTTGTATTATAGGGCATGTCATGTAACCTAGGCCTTTCATTTATGTATGTGTTCTCTTGTTTGTATTGATAATTATTGGTTTGTTGAGGAACCTTAGGGTTGTCTCTTTTACTGATTATCACAGCAGCTTTCCTATTGTTTTCAATTGTTAATGCTATCTTTTGGGCTTTAGATAAATCTCTTGGGAACCTATTTCTTAGTTCATACCCTGCTTTTGGATCAAACGCATTCAAATAAACACTCAAAGCTATAGAGTTTGGCAACTTTGATTGGGGAGGTATTTTATTCTGCAATTTGTTGAATCTTTGGTTAAAATCATAAATTGAATCATTCTAATTTTTTTGAATCTGCATTAATTCATGAAGAGTAGCATGTGGTGCACTTAGATTCCCATATTGCTTGAGGAATCGATCCTGAAACTCTTGGACATAATTGATAGAAGTTGTTGGTAGGCTGTTGAACCAATCCCTAGCTTCTCCAATAAGCGACATCATGAATAGCCTCATATTTAAATCCTCATAAGGCACATCCAAATCTTGAATGAAAGCATTAAAACTCCTTAAATGATCTTCAGCAGTAATTGCACTACTCCCTGTAAACTTTGGAACAAGACTTCTCCAACTACCATCCATTGGGTAAGGGTATAATTGAAACCCTGACAAGTCAAATTGTTTTATCATTGTTGTGTATTGATGGGGGGGAGGGTTAGGTGGATACTTATACTGATACATTGGATTATCGTATTGTGTATGATGATGTGGTATGTAATGCTGACCATGAGGTGGTTGTGTATTTGTATATTGTGAGGGAATATGTGGTGGATGGTTTGGCTATTTGTATTGATTCCCTATTTGATTGTGAGGAACCTTTGATGGATCAAAAGGCCTTGCATTATTATTACCCCGCTTATGAGGTGGTACATACTTTGGCCAACCAATTGTTTGAGCAGTAAGTTGGGCTTTCTGCAATTTGATGTCTCTGATTGCTTGTATCATCTGGGCTTTCTCTTGTTCAGCTTTTAGTTCTTCTAGCTCCAATTTATGAGACTCAAACTGTGCTTTTACTTCTTCATGAGTTAAAGATTCATAAATTTTGTTGAGGGCTTACATGATCAATAGGTCCACTCTGATTACCCTCCATTTTTAGATCATATTCTTTTTGATATCTGATTCGTTTAGCTTCGATTTTAGCATTAAACTCAACCTATTTTTGAGGATCATAGAAAGGATTTATTTTTTCTTTAGGGGTACAAGGTTCTGCACTTGAATTATCTCTCCATGTATCATAACGATCATAGGTTTCACAATGTGATCTTGGTGCTTTGTCTTTGTTATTTATGCGCATTCCCTCATTTATCCCCTTACCCTTATCAACCCTATCATCTTTGTGTGTCCACTTACTGTTATCAGTAGGACCTCCATGAGGACCCCCCTTATATTGGGATCTTCTTCCATTCATGTTGCAATGTTTTCATCAGAGTCGCCACTCACTTTCTTAAAAGTGAGAAAGTGTTTGATATTTCTTATTCCCAGTGGAGTCTGTACAAGGTTTCTGACTCTATGATTAAGGCCCTAATTCTAAGTTGAGCCCCCATCAGAGTCACCAATTTGTTAGGTCTCAAAAATGCAGGCTAAATGCCTCAAGAGGTTTCCAATCTCTGGATACATTTTAGGGTAATAGACAAGGTCAAATGGTTTAGACCTTCTACTCTTCAGGTGCATTTAGACCTAGGTGGGTGTACCTATATGAGTGAGGCAGACTTAACTTGTGTTTATCTCTTTTGAAGTGTTTTTCCCACAATGGAAGATGGGAGTGGAAAAATAAAACTTGATTTGGTATAACTTGTATAGTAATATTAAAACTAAAAGCTAATATGTTCAACTAACAGATGTAAAAAATGATTGAAACTAAATAATGAAAAATGCAGAGACTAATACCATATTGGGTATGCGGAGTGAAATGAAATCTAAATCAGCAACTTCTTTCTAGAAAAAAATCAAATTGTTCAGCATATATTTTAGTTTATAACTTGTATAAACATGCAAGACTACGACTACCAAGTTCTTCTTAATGATCCAGATGAACTTCCTTGATTACTATGATCAATTAAAAGGATTTAATATTTTCTTGAAAGAATCGATTAATCAACCACACAAATACAACAAATGTGCACTGATAAACTAAATATAAACTTGTTATATCAATTTAAATAACAAGAAAGTACCAACCTTGGAGACAACTTTATTAATACTTTCAATGAACACAATAGACAATTGAACACAGATGAATTTTGATCGGTGTGACATCCCTAAATTCTTGCCGATAGACTACAAAAGATACACATTAGTAAGGATGCTTTATGGATCAGGGATACCCTCACCATCTCTTTCCACTATGAATTATACTATAAAATATTCAAGACTAGATGGATTCTACGGGACCACATGACAAAATATGGGCAAAATGTTATGAAGAGATGATTTTGTGCTTATGATGAGGACTATTTTGGAAATCTTGAATATAATCAACTGTAAAATTTTCAAAATTTTACAGTTCTAACACAATCTTCACTAAATATGAGAGACCCTAGACGCAATTTGACTAATGCATTATGAATGCAAGAATGAATGCAATCTAGATCTAGAACTTGAATAAACTCCAAATCAGAAAATGAATGCTCAAAAGAGACAGGTTCACCAAAATGAAATGTATGGAAAAGGGGGTGAACTAATAGTATCACTCTTCTCCTACAATCATTTAATAATGTCCTAGGAAACCTAATTGGATTGACTCTCAACATCACAAGGTGATTCAATTCACAACAAAGAAGACCTAGGAAGGGCCTTTTTCGGCTTTTAGGGGTTCACCATGAAGCAAAAGCTTGGAAAACACAAACAAAAATTCAATGCACAAAATATAACATTGCGAGTTAGATCAAAGATGCAAATGATGAAATTATGCAATAGGGAATTAGGATGTATGTGTAGACATGGAAAATATACTGATTAACATTACATATATGATCTTGATTACTAACACCATTTCATCCTAAATCATTCCTCGGTCTAACCATTTAATTGAATACCCTTATTTGACAAAATTCATCAAATTTCCTCTCTTCATTAAATAAATCATTTATCTGATTAATTCATTTTGTCTTGTTAAATAAATCAATCAATCTGATCTAATTATCTCTATTTAATTAAATAATTTATTTTATTTGATTAAATCTCTAAATTCATCTTATTAAATTAAATAAATTAAAACCTTATTTGATTTAATCTAACATCATCCCCTTTAATTAAATAAATAAATAAATCTTTATTTAATTAATCTCTAAATCACATTCTTCTCATCTTTTGATTTAAATCAACCCATAAATCTAAATCAATTAGTCTCATCATCTAATCCCTCATTAAATTAATTAACCCTTGATTAATTTAATCCTAATCCATGTCCCATCTTCTAGCTTTTGCCACTTGCACATGAAAATAGATTTAATTCATTTATTAAATCCTTATTTTCTCTCAACATGGCATAATAGAGGAATATTCCTTCAAAATTGAATTCTCCCTCTAAGTGGACTTTGCCCTTTAGACAAGACATTTATTTCACCTTACAAGTCCTTTTGCAGTGAGCCAAGTGGCCATTACTCCATTTGTCTCTTCATCCACCTTATCATTTCACCATTTTCAAATTTCAAATATTGCATTTATGGGAACATTCATCAAAATGTGCACATCCTTCATCCATCCATCTCTTGACAAGCGGAACCTTGCCATTGGTTGAATTTTAGTCCCACATTGCTTCATTTTTGGAATTTCTCCAACTTTTCATTCTATAAATAAGAGGCTTCTTTCCTCATTTCATCATCCACAATTTGATTAAACTTACTCTACTCATTTGCATCCTCAAGCACTTAGCATTTTCATCAATTTATCAAAGTCTTAGCTAGGTTATTGCAGCTTTTCTCCGTGGAGTTCATTTGAAGCAATCACCAAGTGGACCAATCATCACCAAATCATCAAAGGCTTGCATAGGATTTGGGAAAGGGACAATTTCCACATCAAATTGGCACCAACTCCCCCATAAGATCAAGAGTTTGCATGCTTTTTAATAGGATTTAGTCTATCTTATTGCTTTTTATTGTGTTCTTGCTTTCATTCCTATTTTGAGCATTGTTAATGGATTTTATGGGGAAATTTGATCTTAACTTGCATTTGAATCTTCTAATGTGTCTGTTTGTTGTATTTTTCAAGTACTAGGATCTTGGTTCTACATTTTTGTGCTAGAAGGAGGGAAAACCAGAAGTTTAAATCATGTTTTTTCATCAAATTCCATGGTTTTTTCTTTGTTATTTTGTTTACAGGGAACTCCATTGCTAGTAGACCAACATCATAAAATAGAACCGTTGGCACTCCAGCATTTCCATATAGCACCACTTCAAACTCCAAACAATGATGCCCTATCTTTCCCATCTAAGATTCAAATTTTCAAACTGCATCGCAAGTTCTATTCACACACGTTGGAATTTTTCAAATTCTAAACTCCACTGCTAGCCAAAAAGGTGATGCAATCACACTCATTGTCCTTGCTGCAAAACAATGTTGACTGACAAGTGGCGCCATATAGCACCATTGGATCTTTCAAATATCGACGACTGTGTAGACTCCATCATTGGAGTAAAGTAAAGAGTGAAATTCAATTTTTTTTATGACATGTGCCTTTTTCAATTTTGATCATTTAGGTTATTACTTGCTTTCCTGACTTCTATTTTCCAAGTCTAAATGGTTTTCTTGTAGGTTGGATTGATCAAAAGTGAAGGAGAAAAGAGGCATGATGACATCACTATCTCATAATACCAAGTGTTTTTAAACACTTTAGTGTTTGTTTAACACTCTTAGATAATTCACAATTTCTCTTACAAATTTGTTATCTTTCATATGCTTAGGACCTACTAGATTTCTTTTGGGCTCTATGAAAAAAAAATCAATTTCTTGTTAAAAAGGGCTTAAAAAGAACTTTATGACAAACTCACTAGATTTCGTTTAGGGATTAACAATTGAACAAGGAAAATTTTCACATTTCCTTTGGTACTTAAAAGGAAGTCATTATTTCTTTGTGGACTTAAAATGAACAAGTGCTACCTTGTGTTGTAATTGCTTACTCAAATTAATACCATCGAAAAGACGTATGCGCTTCTCTCGTGCCTCACAGTGATCTTGAGAATCAAAAGGCCTTTTGATGATCTTAAGTTGGGTAAAGTAATTGCCTCCATATTTAATTTTTGGATTAAAATTGAACAAAACATCTTGCGAACTTGTGAGTGGAGGGTATTGCATACACTCTCTCTCTTTTTGTTGCAACAAAATTTGATCAAGTTATAGATATTACTTGCTCGCATATGTTTATCTTAGAGGGCCTTCCTTGTGGGAAAAAGTAATCACCCAAGGGAATGACTCAATTGGTAACACACTAATGACAACTGTATTTCCATCTGATATATAAGTGTGGATATTGGAACAAAGGCCAATATCACGTGATTGGTTCTGACGAGAAGGGAAAACATTGTCTCTTGCTGCATGGATCAATCCCTATGAATGGAAAGTCCAAATTAAAACCCTTTTTTAGAAAGTCCAAAATCCCTATCTATTTGTTGGTGCAAGAACAGTCGTTCTGAAGCTACCCCACACTTTTATGGTTTTTAGTAGAAATGGAAAGTATGCCAATGGGAGTTTCATGGGTGTTGATGATTGGCTACCCTGTATAAGTGAGTGTCGTGGATGGGAGCCAGTGAGGTCAAGCATCTAACCATTCACTAAAAATAAGTGTAGCTGGACTTGTCCAAGTGGGGACTCAACAAATACAGTCTTTCATATCCATAGGGTTGTTCTTGTTCTTGGTTACAAAACACTTTTCTTGATTGAAAACATTTGGAAACAAGCATTCAACATTTTTCATGAAAACTTCAAACCCTTTAGGAAGAAAATACAATTGACCAAATTCATGTGTTATTGGTTGCCCTAGGGATTCTATCCTTAGAGGTTTCTAAACACTTGGATTTAAATCTCAGTTTGCTTGCTAAATTCAACGTTAGGTAACTTTTTCCTTGATTTCATAAAAGTTCCACATAATGTATTTTGTGGTATGAGAATAAGTTCACACATTGGACATATAGTTTCAAAATAAAATCAAGAAGTGTTTGTGGTAAAAAGAAATCATTAAGCAAAGTTCAGAAAAATTTAATCCCCACACATGTATCTCAAATGATTTCATGCAAGATCGAAATCCGGAAACCAAATTCAAAAGCCCTTAGTCCAAAAGATCATCAAAAGCATATCTCTATTCTATACAAATTTAGACAAAGATTTATTTTCAAATTTTACAAAAGAGCTTCAAGAAACAATCCCAATTTTTATGAGTTCTTTTGTCAAAAAAATCCAAATATTTTTTGGGAATTTGCACATCTTGTTTAGAGAAAAGTGTGTTCTTCAAAACTGAGGTCTTGTAAACAAGAGTCTCTTCAAGTACACCTAGGATCAAAATAAAAAATTTCATCCATCTCTCAAACATCACTCCAAATCATCTCACCATCAACTCTGGAAAATCTTGAAATCATCCTTCATGCTAAAAATTTTGGCAAGGGTATCTGCAAGATCATCATGGAAAAAATAGGCTCTTAAGTGGCAAAAAATTAAAAAAAAATAGAGTTAGGAAACTTGACGTAAAAAATTGAATAAGTTATCTATATTATTTGAAAAATATGTAAGAATAGAATTTGTAGCAAATTGAATGTAGTTTCTAAACTACTAGGTTTATTTAAAACATCAATAAATCTATTTGGTGAAAATTTGAAATTTCAATACAGTAGTACTTAAATTTCAGGGAAAAAATAAGAAGCAGGTGTTTGTCTAACCACCCTAACCACAATAAAATGATAATATTTTTTTATAATATTTTAGATATAAGTAGAGAACACATGTCCGGATGTGATGCATTTTTTTTGTAATTTTTTCCAATTAAATAATTAATTATGAATTTTTTATTACAACTTTTAAAAAAATATAAAAACTCGTATGTATAACCACCTTAAATTTGTCAAAACTTCATGAAATTCACTTGTTTTTTAAATCTTATAGTATGTGAAGCATAGAATGTGACTCATGTTTTGGATTCAAACAATGTGATACCGTTTGAAAGCTATAGATCTTTTTTAATCAGCCTATCAATTAGGACTTTAGTTGTAATTCAAATAGAAAATGAATAATAATTATTTATTAAATTCAAAGTAAAACATAATTTATATTGGTGGAAAGTTGGGAATCTCCTTTAAAATCCATTTTCATTTCATCAAGTTTGGGTAAAAAAAATGTTGTTAGCCACATACCCTACACATACCCATCATATCGCCACTTTTTGGCCCATCATGATCCTACACATACCCGCAAATCAAAATCCTTGAAATCCTTGAATCAAAACATCAAACCATCTTGTTTAGTTAAGTATATGTGGATTAATCCTTCTCCATATGCATAATTAAATTATCCTCAAATCATCTTGTTTAGCTATGTATGTGTAGAGGAATCCTTCTTCACGTGCTTAGTCAAATTATCATCAAATTCATCTTGTTTAGCTAGGTATATGTAGATGCATCCTTCTCCATATTCTTAGTTAAATTATCATCTTGTTTGGATAGGTGTGGGTAGATGCATCCTTCTCCCTACACTTACTCAAATTATCATTTTGTGAGCAAGTCTATCCCATAGATAACATCCAACATATTGGGATCCATTTGTTCATTATCCAAAATCAAAGCAAACCAAAATCAAATCAACGTAAATCCAAAATTCCCAAAATTATAGCATCCCCTCAAGATCTTCATGATTTCAATCATCCATATCATCCATCTTTCACACATCCTCATCATCACACCTTTGAGCCTTAAAACTAAATTTTCTCTTTTGTACCTAAAGTTAGATCAATCCAAAGAATTAGAGATTCATCTCCCATATTCTTAAAAATTGATCCTTATTTTATGGTGCAAACTAGATCTCAACACAAGAAGAACATGGAAGCCAACAAAGAAACATCCACTTCAAGTTACCTAAGTCAAACCAATTCCGAAATGAATCATGTTGGATCAAGCAATCCTTTAACTAAATTTCCTTCATCATCACAAAATCTACAAGAGGAAGGTCAAGTGGAGGATCTTACCAATAATCCATTTGGGATGTCACAAGAGGAGATCACTGAAATGGTCCGAAATCCTGAGAATCATATAATTATCAACATCATGATGAGACTCAATCCCTCACTATACATGCTTGAATTAGAAAAACAACAAGCTAAACTCCCTCCCAATTTTAATATGAGTACCATTGTGGAACCATCTTTTGTAGTCATGCCTCCAATTTCATCCATGCCCTCAATTTCATCTACATCTCCAATCCAAAACATCACTCAAAACATCTCGTAAATTACATCATCCATTGCTCCAACCCAACCCATTGTTAACAAGGGAAGCGCATTTCTCAATGCACTACAAACAAACCCCCTCATAAACAATCAAAATTTGGATGTAAACACCATCTTGGGGAAAACCATCCCCCAAAATCCATTGCACCCATATTTCCCCCTCACCTTTCATGATCCTAATGACCCATCATCATCATTTCATGCAACACCACAAACCTCTCTCCCTACAACCTCACAAGGAGGAGACTTATTTGGACCAAGGGGAATTTTTGACACTACATCTTCATCATTCCCCCAAGGGAATATGCCACTCACATCCCCACCACTTCCACCATTTCCATCAATATCTACACAACCTCTTGGCTTAGGGATTCCCCCTTTACCAAGTATCCATCAAAATCAAATCATCATACCAAATCCCCCAATTTTGCCATTGCTATCGCAACAACAGATGGGAACCACATAGGCAATCACGACATCATCAACCATCCCCTAAGTATCTCAAAACATGGACTCTCAAGGACCAAGCGTATCCATCACACCATCCACCACTCAAATCCCCATCATCAATATGATGGTGCCTCTCATCACCACAATGAGCACCATTCCAAATCCACCTCCACCTCCACCACCACCAAATTCAAATACATCAAACCAATATATCATTGCATTGCAAGCCACTCAACAGGCTACTTATTAGAAAACACTTCAGCAAGTCCAAAACTGACAAGCTACACAAATAGCTAGTCAGCAAGCTACCCAAGCCACTCAAGCTACCCAAGTTGCAATACAAGCACAACAAGCTGCACAAGCCCAAGCCTTATTGCAACAACAACAAGAAGCCCCTCAAGCTACTCAAGCTGCACAAGCCACCCAAGTTTCTCAAGCTACACAAGCCTTACAAGTTTCAAAGAATGCACAAGCTACCCAACAAGCTCAAGCTCAATCTCAAGCACAAGTGTAATCTCAAGCATAGGCACAAGCATAGGCACAAGCACAATATATTGCACAACAACATGCATCCCGTCAACAAGCATACCAACAAGTGCTAAAACAATACCAAGAGCAACAAGAAGTAGCTTGATTAGTAGCCCAACAACAAGCATTGTTGGTGCAACAACAACAATAGCAAGCTCAGCAACAAGCACTACTATTGCAGCAACAACAAGACCAACAACAAGTGTTGTTAGTACAACAACAATTGCAAGCGTACATGGCTCAACAAAATCTGCAAATACCAACCAACCCACCCATCCCACCAACAATTGAAACACTACAAAACACTTTCACTCCACCCCCTAATATGAAAAAATAATGTGAAAACACAAATCTAGTTTCTCTCGCAACAAGTGCTTGACCTTCAATCAGGGAGAACCAAAAAAACACCTAGCAACTTGTGTCTGTATCCATTTGATATGAGCCTTGCAATGAAACCATTCCCAAAGGGATTTGAGATCCCTAAATTTGATAAATACCGTGGGATGGGAAACCCTAAAGATCACATCAGGGAATTCCAAGTTCATTGCATGAAAGTCACATATGACGATATGCATTTGATGCGGCTATTTCCTAGAAGTTTGGATGGCCACACCATGGAATGGTTTTCTCGCCTTCCTTCGAGCATCAAGACATTCCAAGAAATAGTCGACGCATTCATCAAAAATTACGCACTCAATATTGGTATGGATGTCAGTCTAGAGGAATTATTAGCTCTAAAACAAGGTAAGAACAAATCATTTACTTCTTTCTTACAACGATTGCGATCCAAGGCCAATCAAAGAAAATGGGTCATGCTAGAAGAACAAGTTTGCACTATCATCTTGAATCTTGAAGGATCCTTGGCGTTCCATCTCAAAGTGCAAGGAATCACCACATATGACCAATTGATCTCCAAAGTGCTCAACATCGAATGAACCCTTATGACACAACCTGGAGGATCACCTGCATATCCTGAGCAACAAAATAATCACCCATCCACAAGTTACAATGAAAAACCTCACACATGGTCAAGAAATAAAATATTACCAACGATGGTGTGGTCGATGCCAAAGTTGTCATCAACACCCCTCAGAAAAACACACCCGCACCCCAACAACAATCCCAAAACCATCATCAAAACAACCATCAAGCTAACGTAGTGACACAACAACTAAACAATCAAGCAATCAACAACATAAATGATCAAAGGGGATCACCCTAGAGAAACAAAAATTCCCCTAAGTGGAAGTACACTTGCCTTGGGGAACCACTTGAGGTCATCATGAAGAAATTAATAAATGAAAACTTCATCAAGGCTCCCACCTATGACAATTACCAAGAACCATATGTGAAACCACCTTGTTATAATGAAAACCAGCTCTGTGACTTTCAAAAAATCAAAAGGCACACCACTAATAGCTGCATGAGGTTGAAAAATGCAATCCAAGACCTCATTGATCAAAAAATCATAAATGTGGAGCAGCTAGCAGGAAATCAGAACCTCAAGATATACACAAATTTGATGCCTAATCATATCAAAGGGAACAATAACAATGACAAAGGAAAGGGCACCTTCAAAAGAATGAAACATGTGTACGACCATGTCGTCACATCCCTAGATGACTATTGTGCCACCAACACTATTAAAGGATCCCATGCTGATTGTGGAGTCACCACAAGAGGCAGGAAAATTATCATTCTGGGGTCATCTCATCCAAACATAGCACCCAATTCCAACCCAAGATCTATTCCCAATTGCTATAATGTCCTTGATCAGCTAAAAATAACCCCAACAAAAATCTCCATCATGGAGTTGTTAACAATTTCATCCACCCACAAGAAAATCCTTGAGGAAGCATTGGTTTCATCCACAGTCCCCGTGGATCTTGATGCATAACAATTCCAAACTATGGTTGAAAAAATCATTACCCCCAACCTCCTTACATTCTCCAATCAAGAATTTCTTGCTCAACCATCTCATAACTATGCACTCCATATGTAGGTCCTAGTGCATAAAAACAAATTCAAGAGTCCTGGTGGATGGAGGTGTAGGTTTAAACATTTGTTCCCTCAAACTCATAAAGAACCTAAAAATATCAGAGGACTCCATCAAAAAATGAAAAGGTATTACTATCAGAGCCTATGATGATCAAGAAAGAGTTTCCCAAGGAATAATCCAACTCCCTATTCAAGTAGGGCTTGCAATCATGGAAACTACCTACCAAGTCCTAGACCTCAACTTACCTTACAACATCCTCCTAGGACGTTCATGGATCCATGCAATGCAAGTAGTAGCATCAACCTTCCATCAATGTGTCAAGTTCACATATGAAGGCCAAGAGGTTACCATCCATGGAGATCCCAAACCATTCTCTTACTACAAGAACCTAGAGGCAAAATATTATAAAATCCCCCAAGTGCCTAAAAATGATGAAGGCCCATCGATCCCATACATTGATCCAACCACTCTCACATCCACTTATGTGATAGAGACACCCGCCACTCCCACCATCCCCACCATCTCTGATATCAAGGTCATCATCCAGGACAATGGTTGCATAAACTATACAATTCCCAAAAATGCTTTTGTGGTAGGAGAGTTACCACAATCTACCAGATCACAAGGACGACCACAATCAAATGAATCCTCCACATCCCAAATATCAACTAAAGAATATCACAATTTAAGAAGTTGGGGAGATCTCAGTTGAGAAGTAATAGAGGAGGACCTATCCCATCTCATGTATCAAGACAATAGACTAGCAGCTGATCTACCTATGGACGACAACAACAATTTTTTGCAAATGATGCTCACAATGGGCTATGACAAAAACAAAAGGTTGGGGAAAAATGACAATGGGCTTCTAATACCCATCATTCCTGAGATGTGAATGAGAAATATTGGCCTCAGATGTACCCCTCCAAGTATAAACATACGTGGATGAGGTCCCCTAGTTAGAGCAGTCAAGACTCCCTATGAACCAACACCATCTGGACTTCGCTTACCTATGTCTACCAGTAGAGTCATAGATAATTTTACATTTGATATAACTAACGTTTGTAGTAGTAATGATGATGAGGAAGATACCATAACTAACCTACCAATTCTTTTTTATAATTCCTCACTCCTTATGATCAACACCCTATCCTACAATTCTAAAAACAAATCCCATGAGATAAAGCTAGTCTACCCTCAACTCATCGATCATGACCAACGAGGACCGCCAATTCTTGACACATTCAAAAATGATGAGGAATTCTCAAAATTAATGGGACTACGAGACACAATACCATGTGGGGATCATAAACCTAGATTTTAAATCATTCTAGACACACATGCTTACTATGGGGAGACGATTGAATCCTTCAGTCACAAAAGTGAAAATCTGAGAACAATCTCAAGGTCCTTGAGTGAAAACCACATTGTGGCACTCTCTGATCCTAAAATAGTAAAAATAAATTACATATCCAATGGTGAAAACCTATGTCAGGAACCCATGGATGAAGGATTCAATCTTCCCCTTAATGCTCTACGCTAATAAAAATTAGTAGTCCTAGCAGAAAAGTGCAACCCAGTCAACCTGGGAACAGAAGATACTCCACACATCACATTCTATGTTGAATCACTAATGATGGTGGAATAAGAACTCCTAGCTACTTTCCTAAGGGAAATAAAGGTTAATTTTGCATGGAGCTATGCTAACATGCTCAGACTTGATCCAGAGATTGTGGTCCATCATCTAATAGTGTATCCTGAAGCAAATCCTGTCAGACAGAAATTGAGAAAGATGCATCCCAAAATAGCCTTACTAGTCAAAATGGAATTAAGAAATCTACTTGAAATAGGGTTCATATGACCAATTGACTATCCCAAGTGGGTATCAAATCTAGTTCTTATTTCAAAACCTGATGGGGGCATCCACATATGCATGGATTTCAGAGACCTAAACAAATCATGTCTGAAAGATGATTTCCCTTTCCTAACATTAACATGATTGTAGACATGAGATGCTTTCTCTAATGGACAGTTTGTCTGGGTACAACTAAATAATGATTGCTAAAGAAGACCAACACAAAAAGGCCTTCACTTGTCCATGGGAGACCTACCTCTAGAACATGATTCCATTCGGCCTAAAGAATGTTGGGGCCACCTATCAAAGAGCCATGACATGATCCAAAAAACTATGGAAGATTATGTTGATGAAATACTAGCAAAATCCAAAAAGTGGAGAGATCACATAGCAACCTTGAGTGTTATTTTTGATAGGTTGGAGGAATACAAGGTTTGCTTAAATTCAAAGAAGTGCATCTTCGGCGTACAACCAAGAAATTTTTTGGGATACATAGTGTCAATGAGAGGCATTGAAATAGATCCAGCTAAATCAAAGGCAATCCTCGAGATGGAGGCACCCAAAACATTGAAACAGTTGAGAGGCCTCCAAGGCAAGCTTTAGTCCATTCGTAGATTCATAGCACAACTGGTAGACAAGAAAAACCTATATTCTTGCCTACTTCACAAGGGATTAGCATACAAGTGGGATAACAAGTGTGACGATGCCTTCAACAAAATCAAAGAATATCTACTCACACCTCTAGTCCTCATGCCATCGATGCCAAGAAATCCACTAATCCTCTATGTATTAGCAATAGTATCAGCCCTTGGTGATTTCCTAGCTCAGCACGATGAAAATGGGACAAAGAGGATCATCTATTACATTAGCTGCATAATGGTTAGGCATGAGTTAAACTACTCATTCATCAAAAAAGCATGTCTAGCAATAGTGTTTGCTTCACAAAAATTTAGACACTACATGTTGGCACACAAAATCAAACTCATCACCAAAATCAATCTACTCAAGTATCTTCTCTCAAAGGTAGTGCTCATTGGAAGGATGGCCAAATGGGTCATGATATTGTCATAATATGACATTGAATACATAGAGCAGAAAGTAATCAAAGGACAAGTCATTGTAGATCATCTTATAGAAGCACCCATCTATTCAAAGAATCCACTCATATTGGAATTACCAGATGAATCCATCTTCAATCTTGGTATAGCCAACCACTGGAAACTTTACTTTGATGGCTCCTACACGCAACATGGATTAGGAGATGGGATCTTCTTCATCACCCCACGGGGAAACTATATACCTAGATCCTACAAATTGGCATTCCCCTACACTAATAACATTGCAGAATATGAGGCTTTAACCATAGGTCTTAGAATAGCAGTGTAGTGGCACATCATGGCCCTCAGAGTATATGGAGACTCTCAGCAAATAATCAATCAAGTGAATGATGAGTACCAGACTAAAGATGACAAGATGAATCCATACAAGAAACTAGTGGAAACTCTCAAGGAATCCTTCATTGAAATCACATTTGAGCAGATACCAAGGGCGAATAGCAGAGCAATGGATTCCATGGAAACAATTGGATCCCTACTGGATATCCTTTGTAATGTCCCAAAACATGAATTCCTAGTAGAACAACTTCTCATCCCCACATTCAAGGTACCAGAGTCAGAATTTGTGTACAAAATTATTGGTCCCAGTGATCCTTGGTACCATGACATTTACATTTATCTAAGAATAAGAGCCCTCCCAGTTGACATAACATCAAACCTCAAGAAATACTTTGTCAAAAAAGAATCTAGGTTTGTCATCCTAGGAAATACCTTGTACCGTAGGAGCATAGAGGGAACCCTATTATGCTGCCTAAACACTGAAGAAGACTTAACTTCTTTAACTAAGGTACATAACAGGATTTGTAGTTCACACTTGAGCGGAATGACCTTGGCCAAGAAATTGCTGAGGATGGGTTATTATTGGCCTACTATGGAAAGACAAACACATGACTATGTCAGAAGATGTTTACAGTGTTAGCAGCATGGGGACCTCATCCATGCTCCAGCTCAAGAGCTTCATCTGATTGTCACACCATGTCCCTTTTCATAGTGGGGGCTTGATCTCATTGGGAAAATCACTCCCACCTCATCCAGTGGCCACAATTTTATCATTACCACCATTGAATATTTCACCAAGTGGGTGGAAGCCATACTAATGACCTACACAACTAGAAAGTAGATATCAAAGTTCATCCTGAACTATCTCATATGCCACTATGGTTTCCCACAAGCCATTATCTCAGATAGTGGGACACCATTCAAAAATCAAGAGGTCCATGACCTATGTGACAAATTAAAAATCCAACATTTCTTCTCCACACCATACTATCCCCAAGGTAATGGCCAAGCAGAAGCCACCAATAAAACCATCTTGAAGATCCTAAAAAAGATAGTCAATGACGCAGGACGTGACTGGCATCTGCAACTGAATCCCACCCTTTGGGCTTATTGAACCAGCATTCACACACCCACCGTCACCACCTCATTCTTGCTAGTCTATGGATTAGAAGCCATATTTCTCATTGAGATCAAGCTCCTATCACTGAGAATATCATTAGAAAACCTCATCATGGATGAAGAGTACAGAGTATCAAGACTAAATGAGCTAGAGCTGCTAGATGAGCAGCGTATGGAGGCATTAAATCATTTGCAAGTCTATCAAAATAGACTCAAGAGGAGCTATAACAAGAAAATCAGGAGATGAACATTCCAAGTTGGAGAATTGGTACTAAAAGAGAACCAAAAGAACGTCCCAAATCCAAACAGCAAAGGAAAATTTGAACCCAATTGGTTGGGACCATTTGTTATCATAGCGAGCTATAAGTCAAGGGCATATCAATTATCAACACCTAAACGTGAGCCTTTGCAGGATCCCATCAACAACTCCCATATCAAAAAGTTTTATTCCTAAATATTTCAAGGTATAGAACCAAAAAATTCAAAAAAACAAAGAAAATTTCCTAAAAAAATGGTTACCTTGATGAAAACATGGCAAACAAGCATCTTGGTGACAACAAAAAAATCCAAAAAAGGATAAAAAACAGTAAAGAGAAAAATCGTCCTCTAGTGAAAACCACTTCAAGGGTGCTTTGGGAAAGTACCTTGGTGAAAACCTGGCAAACAGGTGCCTTGTGTAAATAACACTTTCCATCCACTAGGACCCTAACGGCTCATTCTGCATCATCCATTCATTACACTTCCATCATCCATCACATTATATATCTCCATCCATCATCCATTCACATCTGCATCATAGCTTGGTCCTATGTTCATGTCATGATCCCTCCTAGTACTACTCAGCCCATCCTCAAGTTCAGTTTGTCCTTCCTTTATTAGAGTAGTCTATTGCTTCACACTGGGGGCATGCTCTCATCAGATTAGATTCGTGTATGTTCTTGAGATCTCAAAATCAAAAAACCCAAAAAAACATTCAAAAAATCAAAAAATGGGCAAAAACATCATAAAATGAAAAAATTCAAAAACATCAAAAAATCACAAAATCCCAAAACATTTGAAACATTCAAAATCCAAAAATAGGTCAAAAAGTTAGTCAAAAAGTAAAAAACAGAGTCGTCTTGTCGAACTACAAGTCTTTGAGCCTTGAACATAGGCAAGGTTGATCTTTGATCATCCCTTGAGACACTTAGGTAAGTCCTTTAGGAGTCTATCATAATAAACTGATAGTCCATTTTTTCATATCTCATCAAATAATCAAGCTTGTGTCAGTCAAACTATGTGGTCTCTGTGTGTATAACGTAGGAAAGGCTAATCTGTTGATCAGTCCTTGAGGCCCCTAGGATAGGTCTTTAGGTAGGTCTTGGTCAAAATTTTAGAAAACCCCAAAACATTTGAAAATTCAAAAAAATAAAAGCATTTGAAAAATCTTGAAAATACCAAAAAAAGCCTTAAAACATTTCAGAAAACATCAAAAACATCCAAATATTTGAAAAAATTAATCTTCCTCATCTCACTTTCACCCACAATAAACATCACTCATAATAAATCAATCGTCATCCTCAACCTTTGGTGAAATAGTTAGAAACAATTATAGTAGGTTCGAAAGTGAAAACTCAAAGCATCAAAATCTAAGGTCTAGGTGAAGTACGTAAACAAGTTGGTCAACTCTTTGTGTCAATAGCCTATCATCCAATCACTCCCATATCAAATCATCTGATATCGTCATGTCCTAGGATGCATCCTTCCTAAATGGACATCAACATTAGGCATCATTGTAGTTTAGTCTTGGCTAGTGGTATTGAAGAACATTAACTCATTTGTTTACTTTATCTTTATCTTGTTGATTTATCTTATTGCGCTCATTCCAAGGACCTCTCAAAGATGTCTAATCAAAAGATTCAGAGAGATAGAAATGGGGCAATGATCATTATCCTTTTATCTATTGTACTTGTTGGATATTCTTTTAATATAACTTGGTCATGCGTGCTTTGTTTAGGTGTAGGGAGGATGTTTTAGGTATCTTGTTGACCACATGGGAAGGCTTACTTTCCTATGTGTTTTCTCGAGATGTCTAGAATATCTAAAGTACATTTTGAATAAGGTTTTGTACGCTAGGTGTGAACAAGAGTACTCATATCGGATTGTTGATTCAAAGTCCATCACACTAGGTGCAATGCCATCCTGGTTCTTAATACCCTAATGCATCATGTCTACGTGTATTATCAAACATAAGGTAATTATCCCTTTGAAAATCTCAACTCCTCGGCAAGAAAATCATCATCATCATTATCATCTCCTCTGTCTTGTTGGAATCTCGTGTTTTCTTCTATCTCTTGCTTTTTGTGCTAAAATGGTACCATGGCAGTTAATCAAAATTCATCATCATTAGTGCATCCATCTTGCATCCACAAACCATCAACATATTCATATCAAATCATGTAGGAAATAGTAGATCATATCACATACATTTGCATTACCATCATTTGCATAATATAGATTGGTTATAAAAAGAATTTCATCATTTAAACATTTGCATTCATTCACATCCATATAAAGCATCATTTACATTCATCATATCATTACATAATCATCCCATAACACATATAAGAATCCATTACGCCATCACACATACATCATATATCATAGATCAAAAGCATCCATTTACATATCATAACACGTATATATCATTTCATCACATCATCACATCATATCACCATCATAATATCATAAGTGCATATCGTACATAAAAAAAGTGAATAACAAAAAATATTGAAAAAGAAATGCATCCATTCATCATCACATAGCATATTCATCATAGCATCATTACATCATTTCATCACATAGCATATAGAAAGTAAAAAGCATCCATAATGCATAAATAGAATAGAACATTGCATCAAAACATCTAATCTCATATATAATCAAAATATACACTGCCATGGTACAAAAATCAGATCAATGTACATGTAATGTCAATAAGTACAAAATGGCCCATAGGGTCAAAAATGAGTCCATCGAGCGCAAAAAGAATCATGTCTCTAATCAAAATGAAGGCTAGCCCTACTTGCTGCTACCCTCACCACCTTCTCTCTTACTGTCCTCCTCTGCCAGCCTATGCCCTATCCTCTAGGAAAAACTTGGTACTCTTCTTGGTCTTGGCACGGCCTGATGGTAATGAATCTTGTAGTATTTAGCCTCCTGGATGGCCTCCCTATATGCTCGAAGTGATACCGTGCTCTGGGAGGAGGATGCAACCATTATCTCTAACTACTACCGTCAACCCATCTCTGTCATTTCTTGTAACTCTACAGCCTATCTCCACTAGACCACCTAGTCCTACTCTACCCATAGAAAATATCTCTTAGTTTTCAGTGCCTGCACCTATGCCTGTAACTATAAAATCTAGCCATCTCTAGGGTCTGGCTAGGAAAATGGTTGCACAGTTGGTTGATCCTAATCTTGATCCCCATCTTTGGGTAGTGATGAGACCCTATCCTAATGTTCCTGATCTTGATCATCTTGGTGGGGATGATCCTGCTGGTCCCTAACTGGCCAAACTAGTGGTGGCCCACCACCTCCCTAATCCTGATCTCTATCCCCCCAACCCCGTCCTACTACCTTACCTCTGGCTCTCCATTAAGTAGATGATGTCCCTGGCACTATCATTCTGAGGGGTGGCTGAAACCAATCTCGGTAGGCCTACATGATCCTTGGATCTGCCTAGCCACCAGCTGCCTAAAACTCTCAACTACCTCATGGGCAGGTATATAGTGGCCCCAATAGCTTTGGCTCGTAGTCCTCACAAAAATGGCCACATACTAATCGTTTGTCCTATCATGTGCCTCGCTGAACTATCTTTGAACCCTACCTGACAAGTACATCGCGAGCATTGTGTGCTCTTGCCCCTACATAAGTATGTCCTGGTAGGTAAAGAAAAGTTGTAGCGCATCATCAAACCATGCAGGTTGTCCAAGGTATGGCTACCATCTGAACACTTGCATATTATCAAGGACCCTCCTCCAATGAGGTATCTCACGTTGTCCTGTGTGTGTGAATGAAAGGCATCCTCTATATCGCCAGACCACTGGATCATCTGGCTCCATCAAAACTAGAACAACTCTTGGCTAGAGCATAGGGATGTGTTCCCATGCTCAGATATGCAGAAGTGTAACTCCTGCCCTAAGTGCTCTATCATCCAGATAGGAAAACTCATCAAGATCTCTATAAAGTGAGGCTAACAGAACTAGCCCCCATACAAACAATTCCAGTCACCACCAGACCATGCACTCCCAAGAGAGCTCCCATGTAGGACTAAAGTATTGGCCCTGCTGATCTCGTGAGACGAGACCCAATATAATGGCTACAATAACTAAGAGGTACGAAGATATGAGGGGCCTATGGCACTCTAGCTCAATCTGGCCCTTGCAAAATACAATTTGATTAGTGTCTAGGATGGCATTATAGGCCTCCCTCCCAATGTCCATATCATAAATAACCTGCTCACCATCAATAGGCAACCTCAAGATCCGCCACACATCCTCCAGTGTGACTATGGCCTTGCCCGTCGGAAGGTGGAATGAGGAGGTATCACTATGCCATCTCTTACAAGAGTCATCATCATTCCCAAGTGTGTTTGCATAGGTTTTGCATAGGTGATATACCAAAGTCCCATCTCTCCTAGGCGCTCCTACTCTCAGTCAAACAAATCATTCAGAAGGCTAAAAATCTATCGGGACCTGTGCTTGTGTGAGTAGATCTATCTTGCCTCCTCCTGCATGAGGAAAGTTGCCGTGTTAAAATTCATGAAAAAAAATCTTGATTCTTGTTTGTCTCGGCATCCTAAAACAACCTCAGCATTGTTGTATGTGATGGTAGTGCAGTTTGCAAACTTCAAACTACATCGCTAGAAGCTTTAAACTCCCATATTGCACTACAACATCGCAGTTTGGGATGGCATTGTAGTTTGTGAAGAAACCCTAATTCTAAAAAGCACCGTGGTGGTGCACTTTGCACTGGTGGCTCAGTTTGGAATTTCAACCCAAACTCCAAAATACACTGTGACGTCACTACTCACAATAGTGGTGCAATTAGATGTCGAGCGACACCGTTTGAAATTTTCAGTGGCATGATATGACACCACTCCTAAAAGGGTAGCTTCCTAATGCATTAAATAAGCATGTAAATTGAAAAACCAAGTTGGGTCAAGTTGACTCACTGGTGGTCCAATGTTGGGAAGCCTCTACTGTTTCTGTACTTTATTAGAAATGTGCATGGGAAGCTGTCGTTGCGCCATCTCGCCAAGGTGTTAGAGCTCAAAATCACCAAATCTCTTAAGGCTGAATGTCAAAATGAATTGGAAGTGGTCCCTTGACACCTATTTAAGCCTAAAAATTAGGGTTTTTTGACCCCATTTCACTGTTATGCTAGGGTTTTGGTCCCCCGATCCCATTTTCGCCCAACCGAAGGCCATTTTTCACCTTTTTTGCATTTTATCTTGTTTTGTGACCTCTCGGAGCCTTTTTGGACCGGTCGGGCACCTTGTCCTCTTTTATTTGCGAGATCACCCAAAAATTAGAATTTTCATCTGATCTCTCAAGGGGGCAATATATTGGCATGTTTTTTGTTGCTAGGGAAATAGTGGGAAAATTTTAGAAATCGAAAAAAAAATGGCTTTTTGATAGAGACAGCTTATTCTTTGAAACAACACAACAAGTGCATCGCTTCAAAGAGGGGGCAAATGTAGACATGGAAAATATACTGATTGACGTTACACATTTGATCCTGATTACTAACACCATTTCATCCTTAATCATCCCCTGATCTAACCATTTAATTGAATACCCTTATTTGATTAAATTCATCAAATTTCCTCTCTTAATTAAATAAATCATTTATCTGATTAAGACATTTTCTCTTGTTAATTAAATCAATCAATTTGATCTAATTATCTCTATTTAATTAAATAATTCATTTTATTTCATTAAATCTCTAAATTCATCTTATTAAATTAAATAAATTAAAACCTTATTCGATTTAATCTAACATCATCCCCTTTAATTATATAAATAAAAAAAAATTTATTTAATTAATCTCTAAATCATATTCTTCTCATCTTTTGATTTAAATCAATCCATAAATCTAAATCAATTAGTCTCATCATCTAATCCCTCATTAAATTAATTAACCCTTGATTAATTTAATCCTAATCCATGTCCCATACTCTAGCTTTTTCCACTTGCACACGAAAATAGATTTAATTCATTTATTAAATTCTTATTTTCTCTCAACATGGCATAATAGAGGAATATTCCTTCAAATTTGAATTCTCCCTCCAAGTGGACTTTGTCCTTCCAACAAGACATTTATTTCACCTTACAAGTCCTTTTGCATTGAGCTAAGTAGCCATTACTCCATTTGACTATTCATCCACCTTGTCATTTCACCATTTTCAAATTTCAAATATTGCATTTATGGGCACATTCATCAAAATGTGCACATCCTTCATCCATCCATCTCTTGACAAGTGGCACCTTTCCATTGGTTGAATGTTAGTCCCACATTGCTTCATTTTGGGTATTTCTCCAACTTGTCATTCTATAAATAAGAGGCTTCTTTACTCATTTCATCATCCACAATTTGATTAAACTTACTCTACTCATTTCCATCCTCAAGCACTTAGCATTTTCATCAATTTATCAAATTCTTAGCTAGGTTATTGTAGGTTCTCTCAATGGAGTTCATTTGAAGCAATCACCAATTGGATCAATCATCACCAAATCATCAAAGGCTTGAATAGGAGTTGGGAAAGGGACAATTTCCACATCAAATTGGCACCAAATCCCCCATAAGATCAAGAGTTTGCATGCCTTTTAATAGGATTTAGTCTATTTGATTAATTTTTAAAGTGTTCTTGCTTTCTTTCCTATTTTGAGCATTGTTAATGGATTTTATGGGGAACTTTGATCTTAACTTGCATTTGAATCTTCTAATGTGTTTGTTTGTTGTATTTTGTAGGTACTAGGATCTTGGTTCTACAGTATGTACTTGGGAATTCTGGAGTTGTTGTGAGGATTTTGAAAATGCAAATAATTTTCCAAAAGGTGTTATGGAGGACTAAGACTCCCTTACTATTGTCTTAGTCTTGCTGTTGTTTTTCAGGGGAGAAGCAAAATTTTTGAACCAGATCTGGAAGAATTTATGAAAAATACCCTCGGGAGGACTAAGACACCTTTATTGTTGTCTTAGTCCTGATCTAAATTTCTAAAATATCAGAGTGTGGTCCTGAGGGTTGATGTATGTTCTTCATTCTTCTTTAATCTATGGTTCTAAAACCTTCATATTTGACTTGTAGGTGAGTTTCCATGAAGATGACATCTTTGTAATGCAACTTTGCAACTTTTCACTCCAAATGATCTTCAATTCTTCAACCTAGATCTGCAATCACAAATATGCAAGAGGGGAAAAACTTATTGATTGTTAGTGAATGGGGATTTTCCTTTTTCAAACTCCTTGTTGGTAATTAAAACTTGAAATGAAATAGAATAATGAAGGGAAGTGATGAATGCACAACATGCAATGCTACAACTCACCAAACCCCTATTGTAAAGTCTGCAAACTTGAGTGAAATGGATGCAATGGATATGGATCTTGAATCAAAGGAATGCTTTGATAGATCTTGCTTGAATCAAAACCCTACATCACAAATGTTAGCACAACAACACAAATGATGCAAGAATATCTTTGAAATGATGCTTGAATCTTGATGATGGCTCCAAATGCTTGATGAATTTCTCTCACAAAAGACTTGAATTCTTAGATTGCTTGTTAGGAGAAAATGAGAGAAGGAACCTTGTATTTATACTTATCTATTCTTAATATCCCAAAATTACACCATGCCAAGCTGACATATGAATTCATTAAATAAAGGAGGCTAAATCCCAATATAATTTGAAATTAAATCCTGAAAATAACTCACGAGGGATTAAGACACCCTAGGTGGTGTCTTAGTCCTAAGTCATGAAACTTGGGGCATAGACACCAAAAAGGGGCCCAATTAAGATACCTCAAAATTATGGTCCCAAGACCTTTGGGGGAAAAATACGACCTAGATGGTATTTTAGTCCTAACCCAAAAATCAAGGACACTTAGATGAAATCATTAAATTATCATTTATTTACTATAAAATGTCAGTATTACCTAGAAAAAGATAATCCATAGGGAATCTGGATGCAAAATAGGACCAATTAAGACATAAATATGGATAAATAAAGCAAGGAAGTCCCAAACAAGTGTGAAAATGCAAGGGTATGCATTTTACTACACTACAAAGCAGTAAGTGGTAAGCCTCATGCATGATCTCTAAAGCCTAACATTGGTGCAAATATAGCATGAAGTATGAATTACAAGGGATGCCTGAGGTCTAATTTCCAACAAGGTGTTGTTTTTTAGGGCTATGGACCATTAAATGATGCATAGGTTTCTTTTCAGGCCTGATGCTCTGATCATTCCTTAGATTTTGACATATTTTTTTGGACAACTCCATTAATGCTTGAAGCACTTTCTTAGCTTATTGTTTTGATTTTTGGACTTCAAGGATGACATTTATTGTTTCCCTAACTATTGAAAGTGTATTTCATGGATTTCCATGCTCATTTATTATTGTTTTATTGACTTTCCTAACATATTCATGCCCTAATCATGATTTTCATGGGATGGCTCCATCCTTTCATGCACAATCTTCATTTCTAATCTTGGTTAGGGTTAGGGTTTGATTTGTGGATCTAAGTTATGTATAATCTATAGAGGCAAGAAATGTATTTATTTCAAGGGTTCATCATTTGGCTCCTCTGGGGTTTTTCTTTGGTAGACTTGCATTTTACATTCCCACAATTGTAAATATTTTATTTTTACCTCTACATCAATGAAATCGATCAAGATTTCCTCTTCTCAACTTGTTTATGCTTGTGTAAGTTCATTACCTTCATATTTAAGCATTTTTCTATCTTTCCATACATGTATGTTTGAGTTAAATCATTTACAATTGATACTTAAGAATATCCTTTCCATCCAACACCTTTTCAAACCCTAACCTCCATGTTTCCTATGGAAATCGACCAAATGGAGATCTGAGAGAGTCCCATGTTCCCTCTTCAACATGTTGGGTAACATAAATTGGAAGAAATGAATTTTCATCTTACCATCTCCATTTCCCTTTCACACATTCCTTCTAACCCTTTTCCTTTGTGAGCTATTAGAGTAGGCTAGTGGTAGGTTTTCATATATTGGGTTGGACCAACACATCACACTTGGATCGAAAGAGGAATTCGAATTTCTCTAAAGATTCAACCTCATACATGCAAAGGTCCCACACCTTGAGGTTTTTTCTATTGTGCCATAGGAATGTTGGACTTCATGTTCAACAGGGTGCAATTTCATATGACAACAAAACTCAAGAAAGCTAAAGAAGGATTCAAGGAAACAAATGAGTAGCTCAATCAATCAAATGAGACAATCACTACTTTAAAAGTGCAAGTTAAAGAAGGAAAACGAGTTGAAGATTTCCTGAATGCCAAATTAAGAGAAAAATCTATAGAATGTTCAAAGCTTGAAAAAGAGATTATTAATTTGAGATTAGATCTAGAGAAAACAACGATTCAAAAAGATAAATCCAACAAGAGCTCCACCTTTCTTGATGAAATGATTGTAAATCATAAGGATTCTAAGGAAAAATAAGTATCAAGGTTTTAAAAAGGACAACATTTTGTAATAACAGAAAAAGGGTACGCCTTTTCATTTTTTAATTTAAGAATAATTAATGATAAAGTGGACTTGATATTGCCTTGATCTAGTGTTGTGATGAGTTTTACACATCCACATTAGGTTTTGGGCCCTTTTAAGCTAAAATAACCCAACCTTTTCCCTAATTTAATGTTGTAAAGTGTATTTATTTACAGCTTCAAAATTAGATTTAGGATGCTTGTAAACAAAGTGGACCTAATCTAGTGTTGTAAGGTGTTCTACACGTTCACATTGGATTTAGGGCCCTTACCAGCTAAATACGGCTTTTTTTGCCTTAATTTAGTGTAGTAAAGTGTATTTATTTACACTTTCACATTGGATTTTGGGGCTTATTATATTTATGGTCTTTATATCATCATTAATAGGCCCCTATGACCATATATTGTGCATCCCAAGGCATATTTTAATCAAAAACCTGACAAGATCAACAAATAAACTCAATTTACACACTCCCTAACACTTTAGCAATCAAAATAGGCCCTATGGGACCCATTCGCCACTTTGGGTGAATGACTCTGAACCAGGTGGGACCCATTCACCGGCTTGGAAAATGAGTCCCATTTGGCCAATTTCCAAGGTTTTGAGTAGGAAAATTTGGTTTTAAGTTCAAATTTCTTCTATATCAACCTTTGGGTGAAATAAAAAATTATTTGTGTGTATTTCCTATATAAAAAAAAATTCAAATCATATTTTTATATAAGCATACATGATATGGGTATGTACAAGTTCATGATGGGCCAAAAAGTGGTGATATGATGGGCATGTGTAGGGTATGTGGCTGATGACTTCTTTTTTACCCAAAATTGATGAAATGAAAATGGTTTTTAAAGGAGATTCTCAGATTTCCACCAATATAAATTATGCTTTACTTTGAATTTAATAAATAATTATTATTCATTTTCTATTTGAATTATGACTAAAGTCCTGATTGATAGGCTGATTGAAAACCATCTATAGCTTTCAAACAGTATCATTTTTTTTGAATTTGAAAAATGCATCACATTCTATGCTTTGCATAGTATAGGATTAAAAAATAAAAATAAATGAATTTCATGAAGTTTTACCAAGTTAAGGTGGTCAGACATATGCATTTTTATATTTTTCAAAAGTTGTAATTAAAAATTCATAATTAATTATTTACATTGAAAAAAATTACAAAAAAATATGCATCACATCACGACATGAGTCGTCTACTTATATCTAAAATATTATAAAAAAGTATTATTATTTTATTGTGGTTAGGGTGGTCAAACAAACACCTACTTCTTATTTTTTCCCTAAAATTAAGTACTACTACATTGAAATTTCAAATTTTCACCAAATAGATTTTTTTTTTTTTAAATAAACCTAATAGTTTAGAAAATAAATTCAAGTTGCTACAAATTCTATTCTTACATATTTTTGAAATAATATAGATAACTTATTCAAAATTTTACGTTAATTTTCCTAACTCTGTTTTTTCTGAATTTTTTGCCACTTAAGGGCCTATCTTTTCCATGATGATCTTACACATACCCATATCAAGTCAAGCACTCAATAGTTAAGCATTCCAAGACTTCACAAGATCATTAACAGAGCATTAGAGATCATTTCTAAAATATTCAAGGGTAGAATTTTTCATCAATTGTTGCAACAATTCAAGATCCATCACCATGTCAAACATATCAAGCATCAAGAATGTTATTGAGCTAGTGTTGTGATGTAGCTTTGAAGATTTAAGATCAAGCATTGTTCTACACCTATTATCAAGATCAAGATCTACATCCTTCATGGCCATTTCATGTTGAGTTGTAGATTTACAAGACATCATTTAAAAGGAATCATTCAAGGTATTATTGTCCATGATTAATTTTCTTTGTTTCATGTTTCATGCCTTCATTTCATTATCTCATCATTTGGTCTAATTACCAATAAGGGGTTTGACCAAGGAAAACCCCTATTCTCTAACAATCAATGGTTTCTCTCTCTCTCTCTCCCTCTCTTTGTGTAATTGCATATCCAGGTGCTTTGAAGACTTGAAGGAACATTGAAGATTAGGTTACAAGCTTGGAGAAAGTTGTTTGAGTTTCCTCCCCATTTGCGAGGTTGTAATCTTCATAAAAAGGTTAGCTATAGCCTCAAAATTAGAGTTTCAGATCTAGAAACAAAGAGGAACAAAAAGAGTAGACCTTGAAGACCAAATTCAAATTTTAAAGCTTTAGAAAACCCTAACTAGACTCATTCACCCAGATTGGTGAATGAGTCCTAGTTTAGGTCAATTTTGAGAATTTTACAGTTTCAGATACCCTTTTACCAGAAACCCATTTTTGTGCAGAAACCCCGAACTAAGAATGATTCACCTAGATTGGAAAATGAGTCCTTGTAGACCTAAATTTCAAGTTATTCAACATTTTGGACCTCCTTTCAAGCTCTCTCAGGTTTCTAAGTGCTCCTCTATACTTTTCTAGTTTGTTGTTCTAATTTATTTGCATTTTTAGGTCATTTAATGAAGGTTTGCATTGAGTTAGGGCTTAGCATTACATCTCACATTTCAACTTGCATTAAAATTTTCTTTCCAAGTTATTACTTGGTGGTGAACCCCTCATTAGTTTGTATTCAGCCCCGAGGACAACCCTATTTGAAGATCTCTCTCTCCTTTGCATTGAGATCTCTAGGGTTATCCTTGAATGTGGATGATAGAAAGTTTATTTACCTAGGTCCTAAAAACCCTTAGTGGAAAAAGTTTTCTATCTTACATTTTGGTGAACCTGCATTTAGAATACCTTCTTTGTTGATCTAGAGTCCATCATCATAGATCTAACTTGCATTGACTTTGCATTAGGGTTTGCATTAGTTAATTGGCATCTAGTGTTTCTAAATTTTGCATTAGTGAAAGTGCATATAGGTTGTATTTTTCCATCCTAAATCATTGTAAAACATCTAAAAACTACATTTGCATTTAGTCTACAGATCGCCCAAACCAAAAAGCATAAAAATCAATTAATATTTTTTGAAAATTTTGAAAAAAAATCCCTACTAGGACTCATTATCCACCTTGGGTGAATCATGTTAGAATTGTGAAACTAGCACAAAACCACAAGCCATAGGATCAAACAACAAGAAAATACACCTTCCACGCAAGAGATCTGCAGACAAAGAATGCTATATTCCTCAATAAGAAAAGTTGCAAAAGTAAGAGACTTTCAAGAAGATATGAAAGCTCTAGATATTCTTTGTGAGTTAATTACAATAAGGGTTGAATGCTTATAAGAGAAAATATATAAATGATAAAGGGATCAAATCATGACAAGTGTCAACATAACATGAGATGTGACATAATGATCTAATATTAGCTCAACTAATAAAGCATAAAACAATCCTATGTTTAGCTTAAGTGCACGAGAATAAATTAGACTAAAAATCAATTAAAGATTAATTAATTATTAGCTAATGTATGATTACTCTAACACCCCCCCTTAAGATGAACTTAGGGAGTAGCTAAAAACCTTAAAAAGAATGCATGATGGGTCCTGAAAAATAAGGCCAAATAAGGTACCCATGTACAGATAGAAGATCTCTACAATGCAAAGAAATAGAAAAAACCTCATGGGAAAAGATCCACTCAAAAAAGAGATGAAAGACAAGTGAAGTACTAAAGAGGCCTCCAAACAAGACAAGGTTGTCCCAAAAGATAGGAACAAGGGATGTTCAAAATAACACCACTGAAGCATGAAGAAACTGCAAACACTATTAAAGAATTATTGCTAAAAGAACCTCCACTAAAACATCTGATGATCAAGATCAAGAAGAAAAGAATCTACATGAGTTCCCCCAACGACACTACTTGAATCCAATGAAAAACCAAGGAATACCTCATGAACTCAAAGATACAGATGGCACAAGTACCAATAGTTTGAAGAACTGATCAAGTGAAAATGGAAGGTCGCCTCTAGAAATAAAAATGAAAGGGTGTCCATATGGTATGTGCTCCATCTCACTAAAATGCATGGGTAACTAGCCGCAACATCCACCTAGTACATAGGAAAAAATAATATATACATAGCTCACTCTAACGAAACCAAGGAAGCATTAGCACCAATAGTAGAAACCCCCCCATAATGTTGACAAGGGAAAGGAATGATAGGTACATTGAAACTGAATGCCTAAAAGTAGTGCATGATAAAGAACCAAGAAGATTTAAATGTGCAAACATGAAAGTACAAGTAGATATAAAGGGTGCACAAACCAAGGCACACACATATGAGAAAGGTATGAAGGAAAAACAAAGGCAAACATCAACCCCCATGGCACTTTATATCAAAGTGCAAGTACAATAAGGCACAAAGTGATGTGCAAGATTCCATAATACATATGCAACACAAAGGAACTTTATCCTAGTGCATTTACAAAAGAGAACATACATGAACAATATGTCTCCAATGCCCAAATAGGACAAAAAACTATCTAGAAATACATATAGAACAACAAAAAATGAGTCATCACACACAAAGGAAAAAGTTTCCAAGAGCTAAAATGTCCACAGAATTTACCAGAGTGTGAAAACACAAAAATATGAATAAAATATAACTAGAGAGCAATATGGAAAAATTGCATGTATGGAACTAAAGAGCTCTGAGAGATGGTTCCAACTCCACTAGAATCACTAAAAATGAAGAAATTGGTCAAAAGTTATGAGCTCATGATTGAAAATAGCTCCTTTGACTTCAATAGACTATAGAATACACTAGCAACAAAATAAAGTGATGAGACCCACACCACTAGAAATTTGGTAGAACCAACTTTTCGACAATATCTCGTTTGTTGAAAAACGATATTGTTTGCCCAAGTTATAGCCAAAAGAAAAAACAAACCTTTTAGGGCACAAAGGGGGCCAAAGGGGGCCATGCAAAGGTGTCTGTGCCATTGAAATCATGCTGACATCAACATGATGTCAGCAGAATATTCTAGGGAATATTCCCTATGCCTGGGAAAAAAATCTGATCACCTAAAAACCAAAGAGCTTTGAATATTCTGTTGGAATAATTTTTAAGATTTTGTTGCTTTTGGGAGATTCTGTTGGAATCAAAAGATTATGCTGCCACTGGTTGACCCTCTGCCTGATTTTCTTGACCAACCAGATTTTTCTGCCTCTCAGGTTTTGACCGCCCATGATTTTATTAGGAGGGCACTTAAATTTATGAAAGGTGTCTTCGATCATCGTACACTAGTGCTGATGCAGGTGATACAAGGCCTGCAAGCCTGCGTACACAGGTACATACACAAGTACCCTATATGAAGGGCTCGCTAAAGCCTTTAAAAGGCTTTTAAAACTTTCTATTTAAAAGAAAAACAAAAAAACAAAAAAAAATTACAATTATTTTTTAATTTTCTGACAAAAAATTAAAGCTAGAAAATAAAAAAGAATTACTAGGGCCTGTAAGAATTTTTTTCTCGATCCACATGTAGATGGTCGTACAGGGCCATACGAGCAAAAAATTTGCCTCAAAGGTCAATTGCTTGGATTTTGATGATTTGATAAGCGATCTTAAGGTTTTTGGGCCTTCTGAGCACAATGGGAACCTCCGTTTTGGCTCAAAATGCACCAAAAATATAGCTACCCTCTAGATCTAGAAAAAGAGCATTCGCTTCAAAACCTTGAAGATCTTGCATCAGGAATCAAAATTAGGCAAAAAAAATCCAAATTTGACTTTCTCGCTAGCTCTGAATCCAACGGCAAGGTCCTTTTGTACCAAAAAGCTTTAAAAAAATTCCCATCTCAAAAATTTTCAAAAAAAGGCAAAGGGGATTTAGATTTGAAGCCTACAACCCTTGTTGAGAAGAAAACCTCATAAATCAATAAAAGATTTGTTGAATCCATGCTCTGATACCATGTTAGAATTGTGAAGGAAGCACAAAACCACAAGCCACATGATCAAACAATGAAGAAATACACCTTCTCAATAAGAAAAAGCTACAAAAGCAAGAGACTTTCAAGAAGATATGAAAGCTCGAGATATTCTCCATGAGTTAATTAAAATAAGGGTTGAATGCTTATAAGAGAAAAAACCTAAATGAGAAAGGGATTAGATCATGACAAGTGTCAACATCACATGAGATGTGACATAATGATCTAATATTAGCTCAACTAATAAAGAATAAAACACTCCTAAGTTTATCTTAAGTGCATGAGAATAAATTAGACTAATAATCAATTAAAGATTAATTAATTATTAGCTAATGTATGATTACTCTAACAAATCAGTCCCAGTGCACATCTAAAATTTCCTTTTACAACATTTAAAACCTTGTTTCTACACTTTTTTTTGCTGCCATTAGTTATCTATTTTAGTGGGTTGACTTTATGTTACATGCATTTCACTAAATCTACTGTAAACTAGTCCACACAGTACAAAGGTTCATACGATCCAACTTGCCATGCACTTGGCATAAATCAAATTCTTCAAACTAAAAACTTCTCTCTTGACACAATCTCCTTAATGAATAACATGGTCAAATATGGAACCAACTTGCATTCTTGACTCAATCCACTTAACCACACCTTCTCAGACTTCTAACATATTTGAAATGACTAAATACAATAAAAAATACACTATAAATTGAGCATAATATTTAGACTAGACCTCAACTCAAGAATCTAAAGCTATTTTTAAGTACCCTTTATCCTCTTACACAACATATATCCAAATCATATGGGTTTTTTTTGTAACACAAAGGAAAAAACATTGCTGCTATCTTACAATTTAGCTTGCTCAAGGAGAGGATTTTGTTGTGGCTATGCATGACATACACAAACAAGTCAAGGAGACACTTGAGAAGAATGTAGGTAAGTACAAGGAGAGGGTAGACTTGAAAAGGAGAGATGAAAAATTCAAGGTGGGTGATCTAGTGTGGGCACATCTAAGAAAGGAGAGACTATCTAAGGGAAAGTATACAAAACTGATGATGAAGAAAATAGGACCCTACAAGGTGGTCCACAAGTATGGAAACAATGCTTATGAGATTGAACTCCCACAAGGAGTTTCCATCTCACCAATTTTTAATGTGACTAACCTATATCCCTTCAAGTGATCTATTTTTGTAGGTAAAGAAGCAGGTGAACCTGAAAATGATGAGGAAGAGTGGGTCAAATATCTTCCACCCACTCAACCAATGAAGCTTGAAGCTATTTTGGACTCAAGGGAGGTAAAGAGGACAAGGAGGAAAGTATATACTAAACACTTGGTCAAATGACTTGGGTTACCAGAAGAAGATGCAACTTGGATGTCTGAAGAAGACATTAAGAAGCATGGCACATCATTCAAAGACCTTCTTTCATCTAGAGGATTAAATTTTTTCCTCCTTGGCTATATGGTGCAGGGCACCTTCAATTTTGACAATTTTGGTTTGTTTGCATTGTACATAGGGTCTAAGTGGGGGTAAAGTATTTTCATAATGTAATAAGGCCAAAATGAACATGAACATGTGTAAGTGATGAAGTTGGAATTCTTAGGTGTGTAGGCTTATGTTTAAGTCATGGTTTTGCAATTTTGTAATGTTTGGTATAATGCTTTTTTGAGGAAAATTTTATTGAAGTTTGAAGCTGAAAAGTTGCCATTTCAAATGGGAGTTGTGAACCATTAGTAGAAGGTGAAAAGGTGTTAAAAATATTGTGAGAACTCTTGAGAATGGTTGGAAATTGTGATTTTGCAAATTGAATAAAGTAATACTCTGTTTTGCTTGTGTTTTTTTAAATTATCTATGTTTTCCAGTATATTTTTCCATTGTATGTGCTTGTACAATCACCAATCAATGTAAGGGTGATAAAAATCAGTAGATAATATTTCTAGCTTTCATTTGAATCATCTTGGAGTGATTCTTAGTCAGAAATAAGGGAAATTTAAGAAAAATTTTGCAAGTTGTTGTCTTGGTTAGGGTTTATTAGGGTTTTGTAAGAAATGGATTTCTAAAGGCCATTCCACCATAGGAAAATAAAATAGTTGGGTGGAATGGGCCTATTAGCATGTAGGCTTGAGTTTCCTTTTCTTGTTATGTAGGGTGGTGTGAAAAATAGGGCTAGAGCACGTGCTTGAAGGTTGGCAAGCTAATTGCCAACAGTGAATGGACTAGTTTTTGGTTAGGCCAGAGAGAATATGGATTATCTGATGGAAACCAGTGTCAGAATTGTTGGTTTTATCACTAGTGATCAGTGTGCATGAAGGTTTTGAGGATAGAGGAGTGAATTTTGGTGGACCTCCTTTGGAAAAGAGGCCTAATTAGGCCATTGTGTGGCGTTGAAGAGAAGATTGTGTTGGAACAATCCAAAACAACCCTACCAGAGAATTTGACATGTTAATCAACAACCTAAAGGGTCCTTGAAAATGTGTTTTTAAAAAAGTGAAGTGGTCTGAAAAATGAGATATATTTTAATAAGTGTGTCTCCAAGGCTACAAGGGAATAGGTGGCTTAACTAAGGAAGTCACCCTAGGAGCTGTTTGGAACCTTCCTAATCAGTTGGAAATTGTTTGTTGGAGTTCATTTCCACCCTATCTTGCATCATGAACAAAAGCATCCAATCATTCATAAGCATGAAAATCATAGTGGTACTTCTTTTGATTCCTCCCCTATTAGTGATGAAGTTACTTTACAAAATCTAACCATGGAATGTGATGAACATAGTACAAGCTCTCCTACTAGGGTAGATAGTAAGGCACAAGAGAATGAGACCCAAGAAAACAAAAATGAAATTATGGGCAATCAAGACAGTCACATTTGTCCTTCTCCTAATATCTCTCCTAGTTGTGAAGAAGATATTTTAGTGTTAGAAGACCAAAGCTGTGAGAGTCACAAGAATCCTATTTTCCTCTCTCCCTCTAGAGAAAACATTATTGAACTAGAGAATTCCATTGATCATTCCCCTACTTGTGATGTAGTCATTTTAAAAGGACCAACCTCTAAATATCATGAACATCTAGTTTGTAGTTCTCCTAAAAACTCTCCTCCTAGGGAGGATATCATGGTGCAAGAAAATGATAACATTGGAAATAGTGATATAGTTTCCTTAGATGAAGATGATGAAGTAACATTAGAATCTCCTTCACTAAGGGGTGTTAATATTATTCAACCTCAACTCATCCTTTATCCACCTTCACACAAACCTCAAAATCAAAACAAACCCAAACTTATCCTTTACCCACCTAAGAATTTTTTTTTGTAGCAACCAAGTCATAATATCGTTGCTCATACATATAACACTAGAAAAAAATTTCAACCAAGACAAACACCTTCAACATCCCTTCTATCATAACCATATCTTACCAGTTCCCCCTCTTTTTCCTCCAAAAATTTGAAATGAGTATGATCTTATGGAACAACTAAAGAATACTCCTTCTAAGATATCATTATGGGACCTTATTCAAGCATCCTCTCATTACCGCAACATGATTCAAAGTTCTTTACAATAGGTTCCTACCCCTCCTAAAAATCAAATGATGTGGTAGCCCAAATTTAAGTTGTAACTTCAAACACTGTAGATATTACTTTTCATCTACATGAGCTATCCCCTTTAGCAATGAGAAATAAAAATGATTCCTTCATGATAATAGATAAATTCAATAAGTCAGGAATAAAGTGAGCCCTTGCTGATAATGACTCAGCTTTGAATGTGTGTAGTGTGAAAATTTTGGATAGAATTTGTGTGGATAAATAAAAAATAGAACCTGCCTCCTTATTGATTCAAGGATTTGACAACATAGGAAAGCAACCACTTGGTGTGATTACTTTACCTATTATAGTTGCAAAGGCTACCTTATAAACTCCTATTCATGTTATGCCTCATGATCTTTCATACAATCTTCTTTTAGGAAGACCTTGAATTCATGCGATGCATGTGGTGCTTTCGACTCTTCATCACATCATGAAATATGTCTATAACAACAAGGTATACCAAGTTGAAATAGACTTCGATCCTCAAAGTTCCTTACAAGTTGAAAAAGGAAGGACAAATCTTCTAAACACACTAATTCCAAGTTCGAACATAGAACCTATAAATGAAGAGAAACAAGAGATGGAAAAATTATCAAAACAATTAGAAGATGATTGGGATCCCTTAGATTTAACAAAATTCATAGGAGAATACAAGATCATGTCAACACAAAATTTAGAATACCCTTCAAAAGAATCCACCTTAACCAATCTAGAACAAAAGACAACAAATTACACAACAAAATTTGATGAAATTGAATATCAACAACCACCAAATCCTAAAGCAATGAAGATTCTTTATGGAAAAGGTTTTGAACTTATCGAACAACTTGTTTATAGTGGAAAAGGATGTGGTGCTAGAGAACAAGGTATTCATGTTCCTATAGATCTTCAAACATAAGAAAAGACTAGTGGTCTTGGTTATTGTCCCTCAAAAGACACAAACAAGCCTTCACTTAATATCAACACTATTACAAAAGTTTCCTCTAAGCCAACTTTAACATTAGTGCATCTTTAACTGATAGACACTAGTAGTCTTAATTTTTACCCTTTGAAAGAAATGAAAGAAACAAAGAAATCCTCACTTAGTATCAATGTCATCACACAAAACACTAATGGTTTGAATTCATTAGATTTTACACCCTCCTATAAAGGAGTATGAAATCTCGCAATCTAAAGATTCTTGTTTAGGTATGACATCTTGTACTAAGCAAGATACATCTTTGTTGCAAAATAACTGAACATCCTCTACCATAGATCAAGAAGGTATCTTGTCAACACTCTTCCAAGATTATTTAATATCCCTCCCTCCAAGAACATGAAAGAAATTTTACTACAAACATTCATTTTGTGCATGTCATAGAGTTCATGGTCATTCTACTAATGAATGTAAGGCTTTAAGTAAAAAAAATCAACATCTTAAGGAGTGTGATGCTCTTCCTTATGACGGGGCCCGTAATTCCTCTAATTGATAATGATTTTCACTCTAGCATATTTCCCTTTGACTCATCCTTATCCTACACCAAGTGGGGCAAAGGGGTTAGGTGCCCTTGTCCTCATATGTCACTTGTTGTTTTCTCTTTTTGCTAGTTTATCACCTTTCATGTACATATAAGATCAATCTTTGGATGTGGATGACATGCCTTAAGTTGGCTCACATGTGAAATAATTATTCATGACGTAGCTTATCAGAAACATATGACTTGGCATATAGGGATTTACAAATAAGCTCTCATGTCTTCATCTTCTTTAAATCAATTGCTCATAGTAATGTTGTTAACAACTTCTTTAAAGTGGGGGCATATATTAACACTCATGTTTCTTTGTGTGATTTCCTTTCTTCTTGCGATGCATCCTTTCCTTGGTGGTGTCATTGTGTTTGATTTCCTCCAAGAGCATGATATTTCTTTGACTTGTCTTCTCTTGGAGACATTAGGCATGATGTTCCCTAAGAAGAGACCTTGCATGAACTAAGAAAATCCCTTTGAACATACGTACACTACTTCCTATTTACAACAATTGTTATATAGCCACCTTGCATAACACACTTTGCATGCCTGTAAAGCCATCTTGTTTGTTCATGAGATTCAAGCATACAAATATTTTCTTGTCTCATGAGGCTTGAATATCATTGTTGCATGGTGCCTTATCAAAGTTATCAAGAGGTATAACTTTAGCATGGTTTGATGAGAAGCCGATTTGAGGGCATGACTTTCCCTTAGCAACTTGTGTGTGTGTGGTGAACACATCCGGTTGTGTGTGTATGTGTTTCACCCTCTTTGGTTACTCACCCAATAGACAACCAAGAGTTTTGTTGCCTCAAAGTGAGTGTGCATTTTTGGACAAACAACTTAGATCTAATCCACATCATGTTGGACAAATGGTTGAAGCTTGATCGACTTCATTTTTATTTTTTTACTTTTTATTGGCATTGCATGTTTGTGTATCTTGATGTTGCTTATTATACACCTTATGCATGTCCTTTTGTGCTTATTTCAGTTCAACATAGGATCTTGGATCTTGGGGGCTTGGTTACCTCCTTGATCTTTGTTATCCTAGACCATCCACATCGGTGCACTTGGACCCCTCTTGAATGTCTACTTTAGTGTGAGTTTGAAGCAAGTTCATCCTCTAACTAAAGCAGGGGCTAGATGTAATGGTGGAGAAATGGTATACCTTTTCCTTGCTTTAAATTAAGAATAATTACTGATAAAGTGGACTTGATATCACATTGATCTAGTGGTGTGATGAGTTTTACACATCCACATTATGTTTTGGGCCCTTCTAAGCTAAAATAACCTAACCTTTTCCCTAATTTAATGTTGTAAAGTATATCTATTTACACCTTCACATTAAATTTAGGAGGCTTGTAAACAAAGTGGACCTAATCTAGTGTTGTAACGTGTTCTACACATTCACATTGGATTTAGGACCCTTTTTAGCTAAATAGACCTACTTTTTCCTTAATTTAGTGTAGTAAAGTGTATTTATTTACACTTTCACATTGGATTTTGGGCCCTACTACATTTATGACCTTTATATAATCATTAATAGGCCCCTATGACCTTATATTGTGCATCCCAAGGAGTATTTTAATAAAAATCCTAACAAGATCAACAAATAAACTTAATTTACACTCACTAACACTTTAGCAATTAAAATAGGCCCTATCGGACCCATTCACCACTTTGGGCGAATGAGTCCCATCCAGGTGGGACCCATTTTCCCAACTTGGTGAAAGAATCTCATTTGGTCAATTTTCAAGGTTTTCAACAGGAAAATTTGGTTTTAAGTTCAAATTTCTTCTATGTGGCCCTTTAGGATCATATAAACGGTCACTAGAGTGCATTACCTATATAAACAATCTGTCAAATAATTATTTCATATAATCATACATGATATCAAGTCAAGCACTCAGGAATTCAGCATTCCAAGAATTCACAAGATCATCAAGAGAGCATTCAAGATCATTTCTAAGGCATTCAAGGGAATAATTCTTCATCAATTATTGGAACAATTCAAGATCCATCACCATGTCAAGCATATCAAGCATCAAGCATGTTATTGAGCTAGTGTTGTGATGTTTCATTGAAGATTCAAGATCAAGATCTACATCCTTCATGGCCATTTCATGTTGAGTTGCGGATTTAAAAGACATCACTTACAAGGAATCATTAAAGGTATTATTATCCATGATTCATGTTCTTTGTTTCATGTTCCATGCCTTCATTTCATTATCTCATAATTTGGTTTAATTACATACAAGGGTTTTGATCAAGGCAAACCCCTATTCACTAACAATCAACACTCTCTCACTCACTCTCTCTCTCTCTCTTTATGTAATTGCAAATCTAGGTGCCTTGAAGACTTGAAGGAAAATTGAAGATTAGGTTAATAGATTGGAGAAAGTTTTTTGAGTTGTCTCCCTATTTGCAAGGTTGTAATCTTCACCAAAAAGTCACCTATAGCCCCAAAATTAGAGTTTCAGATCCAAAAACAAAGAAAAACATAAAGATGCTCAAACCTTGAAGACTATATTTAGATTTAAAGATCTATAAAAACCTAACTGGACTCATTCGCCCAGATTGGAAAATGAGTCCTAGTTTAGGTCAATTTTGAGATTTTTGTAGTTTCAGATACCCTTTTTCTAGAATCCTATTCATTTGTAGAAACCATGTTCTGGGACTTATTTACCTAGATTGATGAATGAGTCCTAGTAGGCCTAAAGTTTAGGTTATTCAACATTTCATGCCTCCTTTCAAGCTCTCTTATATTTATAGGTGCTTCTCTATAGTTTTCCAATTTATTGTTTTGATTTATTTACATTTCTAGGTCATTTAGTGAAGGTTTGCATTGAATTAGGGCTTAGCATTACATTTGTCTTTTCAAGTTCTTGGTGGTGAACCCCTCATTATTTTTTATTCAGCCCCTAGGACAACCCTATTGCAAGATCTCTCTCTGCTTTGTATTGAGATCTCTAGGGTTATCCTTGAATGTGGAGTGTATAAAGTTTGTTTCCTTAGGTACTAAAAACCCTTAGTGGCAACAATTTTATATCTTACAAGTTCAAAGGAAAATAAAACTCCAAATAATGGTAAAAAGAAGAAAAATGAACAAGGAAAGATTGGAGATAAGAAGAGTAATTCCATATAGGTCCAAAAATAGAAGAATTTTTTCAAAATTCCTCCTATTAGACAACCAACTACGTTAAGGTATTCATATTTTGCTAGTTACTATTATTCATGCAATAATGTACAATCATTTTCTAGTTATTGCTACACATGCAATATATTTGGTCATAAATATATTGAATGTAAAAGTCAGATGATGAATGACTACAATAATGGTCTAATGTTCCAATTATTCAATGGTTACTATTATACATGCAATGGATTTTTGCATAAGGTTTTTGAATGTAGATCTAGAATAGTAAGAAGTATGTTTTTTCAACAAAAAGGTGTGATATGTCACAAATGAAATAAGCTAGGACACATAGATAAGTTTTGTAGAAGAAGGAATGTGAAGTCCTTTTTTTCACAAAAGAAGACCGGTCTAATAGAAAAGATTCATCCAGTGGAGATGAAGAAGGAAATAAAAAATATCTAGAAGAAAAAGGAAGAGAATGAGGTGAAGAATGAGTCTTTACCAATGCCTGGTGCTAATGTTTCCTTCGAAAACTAGATAAAGGGCTTTGGCTCAGGGGTAGTTTTAGCAAAAAACTTTCCAACCCCTTGCCAAAATTGTGATGTTGATACCTTGAGCATATTGGTATATGTGTTAGTTATTGTACCTAATATTTTTCTGGTATCTCTAATGTGAAATATTTTGTTGTAGAGATTTTTAGAGTGATTAAAGGTGCTTGTGACAAGATAGTGTGGGTTTGCTAGCTTTTTGACCTAACTTTATCTACTACAACCAATATATATTAGTTCATTGGAAAAGGGTTTTATATGTTATTTCAAATATTTTAGAGTCATTTGTGATCATGCAATTGAAGTGGAGAGTAGAGAAAATGTGTTTTGAAGCATTTATGAAGCATTGATTGAAACCCTACTAGAAAATATTGTAAAAAAAAATATTAGTTTCTTACAAACCCTAGTTTTGTGAAGGTTCAAAATGTTTAATCCTCAAGTAATTGATGTTCTTGAGAAGCCAAGACCTAAATTCAAGAACCTATATAAATATATGGAGATGGAATTTGAAGGTGTATTCTCAATGGTTATGTATGGCATAAAGCACACAGAGGATGTGCAAATCTACATTCGTGCATGAAAATGGAAGTGTACGATCATTTGAAGATGGTAGAGTATTGGGAGAAGGTGTTGAATAGAGATGAATTCAAGCTAAAATGAGATTTTGAGAGTCTAACGAAGAAGAAATTGGATGTATGGAACAATTTCCACAATTTTTTCTATAAGGATGAGTGGGTTAAGTATGTGCTTAGCAAAATTCACGAAAAGCTCATGTGGATGCACTTGTTGGACATTATTAAAAAACAAGAAATTAAGGTTGTAATAGGATTGTGATCTAATGGACCAATTATAGCACTAAAGGTCATGAAAAATGAAATGGTAATGAATTTCACTGCTGCAAAATTTGACAAACGTACTCTAACTATGAATGATATTGAAGATATGATGGTAATGTATGCTTTAATGGTGATAGGCTACAAGATATTTTATATAAATAGAGATAAATTCATTTACACAATTCATACATCTCACCAAATGGTGAAGGAAGGTGAAGACATAGATTTGTGTGAGCTCTTGAGATAGAAATTGATGGAGACTTTGCAGAAGACCAAATAATCAAGGTATCCCTTGTAGCATGGTACCCTAATTATTTTCTTATTATTTTATTTTCTTAGAGAATTAATTGGAACAAAGAATGTTATATGGGATAATATTATTCCTATTACTATACAAATAAGAGATCATTTGAGAAGGTTTTTAGATTTTGAGTCCTAGAAGTCAGCTTTTTGGGGATTTTTCAAAAAAATTCAAGGCAAGATGCAAGAGAGCTAAAGGATTCTGGGATGTTTTATTGACAAGTATAAGAATGACTAACATCCATGGTTAGTAGAGATTACTTATTTATGGAAGCAGTTAAACCCTAAACTATTTGGGTTTTGGAGCTTGGATATGAAGTGACATAAGATGAAAGTATTGGTCTTGTAGAGATTATGCTCAGTAAACAAAGAGATCCAGGTGTGGATGGGTTTGGAACTTATGTAGAGAAAGTAAGTCAAGTGAACATGAAAACTAAGGAGGACATTAAGGATAAATTTGAGAAGATGAAATCAAATTTGGAGGAGATGGTGTGTACACCCATGGGTTATGCAAATAAGTCCAAAGCCACACCTATTGCTTCATAGGGAGCTCCAAGTACAAGAAGGTTAGTTAGGATCTCTACCCCTCCCCTACTATTCCTAAGGCCTCTAGAATAAATCTTGCAGGGAGTTCCAAGAAGAAAGAAACATCTAGAACTCTTGAGACATAGAACACTCCTAAGATGATAATAAATGAAAAGGCTACTAGGGAGAAGTACATTAGCTGTGAGAATGAAGAAGAAGAAGAGGAGAAACCACAATTTGTCTAAAAGAAGAAATATCAAGTCTCTCAACATGAGATTAGTGTAAAAATAACAAAGGTTGATGTGGTAGACACTGAAAGTGAAGAAGTAGAAAAATAAAAGAAAAGTTTTATTTTTCAAAGAAGAGGTAAAATCTATATGTTAGGAGTGGAAGATAAGGGAAAGAAGAAAGTGAAGACCCCTATGGCTAGAGTGCATAGTCCCATGAAGTTAGATGCTTTAATTAATGGTATTGAAGAATTTAGTATCTTGGAAGAGATGGAAAAAATGTATCCCAAAGAAAATGGTGAAGACAAGGAAATAGTAGAAGATGCTATTAATAAGTATATGGTAACATTCAATGGAAGCCTTGGAGAAATTAAGGATCAATTTCCTAATGATCTTAAGAATTTTTTGAGCTCCAAGAGATAAGAAGCTATTGATGAAGATGTGATGTGGATAATATTGGTTCCTCATTGTCTCATGAGGATAGACGTAAGTTGTCCAAGTTGTATAGAAAAAAAAATAGGAAAAACCAAAGAGTTAGTAAACTCATGAGTAGGGACAAGGAAGACATTGAAATGATAAAGAATGAGACTCTGAAGAATGTTGCAAATATTTCTAAAGAATTGGAAGCCTCTTAAAGAAATGAAGATCAAAAGCAGCATCACAAGTCTATTTCGAAAAGCAATGAGCTTGTCACAAAACAACATGAGCATGAGCTTGGACATGAAGATATGATGAAAAATAATACTCTTATGGTTATAGAGAATGTAACTAATGAGGAGAAGGAAGATGATAGGAAGGATGCCCTGGAAAATTGAAGATCAAAATGAATATAAATTACCCCCTCTAGATATGGAGAAATATATTGAGTAGAGAGAAAATAAAAAAGATGTTTTAGAGAAGAATGAGACATAAAAGGAAAATATTTTGCCTCCTATGAAAGTAGAAAAGAATGTAGAAGGATGTTTTGGAAGTGAATAGAAGAAAAAGAGAGAAAAGAAGGAAGAAGAAGGTGTTACAACTAGTGGTGAATCCTTCAAATCTTTTGAAGATTCATTGAAAGATTTGTTGGATATGCACTTACATTTTCAACCAGTGTTGTCTACACAACTACTACAAATTCCCATGGAACAAGGTTAGGTAGACATGGATAAAATTTCCAATTCACATAAGTTATATCTTGGTGATGCTTTCCATGCCCCCACAAGGAAGGAAATACTCTAGAATCACCAAAAAAGTGTTGAATTGGTAGATGAAGTAGTAAAAGTGTTGTAGGACAATATTCCTAGATCAACTATTGATAATTCTTTGTCCGATGTGCAATATTTGAGATTATTACTTGATTCCTTTAAGGAATATTCTACTAGATTGGAATAAAATATTGAGAAGGAAATGGAAAAGAATCTCAATGATAAGATATTGATTGAGGTTTCTAATAAATGTGGCACTGGACATGGTAAGAATGAAGGAAACTTAAAAGATGTTAAAAAAATTTTGGAAGAAGAAAAAGTTTATTTTAGTTTTGTTTGAAGTGGCCTATTTATACAAGGATAATAAAAGATCAAATTGACTCAATTGAGTAAAAAAATGCTCAGGCCTCAAGTGAAGGTGGTGTAAAAGAATCCAATACCTATTTCTCCAGAAGAAGGAGAAGACCTTCATATTCATTTTGAGATTTAGTGTTGTATGCTTTCCTTAGCTAAGAAGGACTAGGAGGTTACAAAGAAAGAATGGGAGGAGAACCTTTCCAAATTGAAAGTGTCTTATCATGGTATTTTACCCTCATCAAGTTAAGTTGTATATTTTTTCTTTGTATACGCAATTTCTGATTTTAATGTGCATATGTGGAAGTAGTTCATGATTTTGCAATATAAGTTTTTTCATTTTTTATGGATAACATTGTAAGGGGGAGCCACTTTGATGTAAATGTTTCTCTAGGGAAATTTTCTTGGAAAAGTGTGTTAAGTATAGAAGTGAAGTATCTTTTTGGTACCATTTTCCCTTGATGTCAAAGGGGGAGTATCTTTGGAGAAGAGTGTGTTTCCATCAATGAAAAAGGGGGAGTTTGTTGGAAACATGAGCATGAAAGTGTATTGTGTTTTTATTAATGGAAACTAATTGTAGAAATGCATAAGTGGTGGTCTGGAGAAGACCAAATATTTTTGAGAATTGGCTATGTCCCAGTATGCATATTTAGTGTTCAAAGGAATAGTTTTGAGGTTTGTATTTCTCTAATATGAAAAATCTTGTCATGCAGTTATGAGGTAACAATGGTGTATATTGAAGGAATTTATATCAAAGGTTTCAAGGTTGTATGTCTTTCAAAGTTGAAAATATTGTTGAAAAAGTATTGGCTAAGTTATGGTAGTGTTATAGTTGTAGAGTACATGTTGGAATACTCTACATTACACCATGGATGATTATTGGGCAATGCAATTTTGAGGAAGTGTTTGAAAGTTTCATATGTTTGAAATCTAGGTGGCAAGTGTTTTGGTGGTCTACATGTTGAGTTGTGAATGAACAGTTGGTTCATTCAGTTGTTTCTTCACCAATTTTGTTGTGGTGCCGACCTAAGGACTTTGGGGTCGTACAATTTTGAAGTATGTAAGGAGAAGATTTATGGGAGTGATTATAGGTCATGCTGACCTATTTTGGTGTTGTACATGTTTTGGTTTATTTTGCATAGCTTGTTTGTTGGATTTTTGAGCCGATAGGTTCTGAGATTGCACATTTCATCTTATTAGGCTAACCTAATTAATGTTTTGGTTGGTTACAATATATATACAAGGTTGAGTCATTATGTAAAGGATGATTTAAAATGAATGTAGAGTGTGTATGCAAGGCCTGATGTAGTGTGAAGTGTGAAAGGTGATTATGGTGAAGTATGAAGTGTGTGAAGTTAGTTTTCAAAGCTTAATTAGAATTATACTCTCAACATGTTGCAAATGCATTATTAACAGTTCATTCTTGGTAGTGAGCCACCCTTCCTTTTATTTCTTTCTATTATGGGTAGTGAGCCCTTAGTAGTGAGCCACTGAAGTGAGCCATTCTTTCTTTCTAGGAAGTGAGTCCTTGGATAGTGAGTTGGCCATTTTATAATATCTATTATAAGAAGTTAGAATATATTGTGAGCTAATCCTCACCTTGGCTTTTCCATTTCAATGGTTTTCCACATAAATTCAGTGTCCTTGTGTTCATTGATGTGATTCATTTTTTAATTATTCCTTTCCCTTACTACAAGTATTTATAAAAAAGAGGGGGTTAAATTTTTTATTGAATTAGAAAAGCATTACAAATAAAAATGAACCAAACCTACCAAGAGCACAAGAAAAAACCAAAAGTTAAGTTACACCCAAGAAGCACCTCATATCTTCCATAAACCAATATTCAAGATAAAGGGCCAAATCTCTAGGGAGGTTTCCCCAGTCATCCATATTCCAAGTCCCTATCTAGTCTGATGCCTACCTAGCTAGACTATCAGCTCCACCTTGTTCCACTCTTGAGGAACATGATAAAAATCAATATAATCCAAAGTGATGCTTAGGGAAACAATTTACTTGACCACCACCACTAAATGCCAATTTACATCATCAAAATGTCTCTTATTTAATATATCAATGACAACTTGAGAATCAAATTCATAAACAATCCGCCTCCAACCAAGAGCACAAGCACATTATAATGCCATAATAATAGTTATAGCCACCATGAGATTATTAGTATATTTACCTATATATATAGAGAAGAAAAAACAACCACTCTTGAACTATCTTTACCAATACCACCAACTCCAACATGCCAAGGATTACCTCTAGATGACCCATCAATATTTATTTTCAACTACACCAAAGTAGGGGGGAACTAGTGGCCAATACAACTAACCCTCTCCCACCCACACCCATGGTGAATAGTCCTCAAATTTATCCTTCCATCCACAAAAAGACCCAGAACACGAACCACTCAAAGATCACTGGGATCAACAAGAACAGATAGATCACACTTAGCTATCAATGTTTCCTGTAGGATCCCCAAAATTCTCAACCAAAGCTAACATATTTAGTTTATAAATAGAAATTAACTTATATATAGATATATATATATATATTAGCTTTTATAATTTAATTTATCTTGTATATATATATGTATGTATATATGTATGTATGTATGCATGTGTGTATATATATATATATTGATAGAAATAATAGCTTAACATGATTTGCAGAGTCCTTTGAGGAGTTTCATCCAATCAATTTGTGTAATTATATCTATAAGATCTTATCCAAGGCTTTGGTGCTGAGGTTGCAAAATAAAATTTCCTCTCATCATCTCTCCACAGTAGAATGGTTTTGTGTCTGGTAGAAAAAATTTGGATTTCATCCTTACTATTCATGAGAATATTCATTCTCTTACTATTAACAAATAGGTTGGGTTTATCCTCAAGCTTAATTTACTTAAAGCTTATGATAGAGTCAATTGGGCTTTTTTGTTTAAGATTCTTAACTCTTTTGGTTTTGGGGAAGGAATGGTGGCTCTGGTGCATCAACTTATTTTGACTCCGAGGTTTTTTGTGCTCATGAATGGTTCTCCCTCTCCTCTCTTTGATTGCTCTAGAGGTCTATGGCAAGGGGATCCTATCTCTCCATTTTTTTTTATCATTATGGTTGAAGCTTTGGGATGTCTTATTCAAAGATTTGTCAACTTTGGTCTTATGTTTAGGTTAGCCCCTTCTTCTGCTAAATTGTTTTCTCTCATCAACAATTTGTGGATGTTTCTCTATTGCTTGGGTAGGCTACAATTAAGGAAGCTAAGATTGTCAAATGACTTTTGCAGATGTATGAGGAAGCTTCTGGGTAGAAGGTTAGCCTTAAAAAGAGTGTGCTTTTCTTTTTTAATACACTGATTGATAGACAGAATAGGATTGCTCGAATTCTGCAGTGTCAAATTGGTGAACTTCCTGTTTCTACTTGGGGCTTCCTCTTTTCTCTAAGGCTCTTGATTCTTTATGGAGGGGGTTGATTGATAAATTTAATTCCAATTTGGTTGGGTGGAAGGGGGATTTTTTGAGCTAAGTTGGTAAAGTTCAAATGATCAAATCCACTTTTCAGAATATTCTGGTTTATACCCTCAATATTTTTCACATGCCGAGGAAATTTGTGGATATCTTGGAAGGAATTCAGAAAAACTTCTTGTGGACTGGTGTTGAAGATAAGAAAAGAACTCATTTGGTTTCTTGGGATGATGTTTGTCAGCCTAAAAGGGCTGGTGGAATTGGAATTTGCAAAATTAGATCATTTAACTTAGCCTTATTAGGAAAACGTTATGGAACCTTTTGGAAGCTAAAAGTGAGTGGGTGAAGATTGTGTGGAGCAAGTACATGCATGGTGATGTTGGGATTAGAGGTTTTTTTATCTCATGACTTTATTCCTTTGAATGGTTCTATCGTTGGAACTATATGTTAAAGGCTTGATGGCTTATTGCTAAGGGTCTCTTCTAGTAGATGGGAAATGAGAGGAGTATTCTATTTTGGGATGATAATTGGTTGGGTAGTGGGCCTCTTAAGGATGAGAAATGGGCTCATCCATTTATGGATCTCTCTTTGTGATAGTTTGGCAGATTTTTTGTTGATTACATTGAAGGAGGTTGCTAGCGGAAGTTGCACGAGGTGGAAACGGGTCTGGAAGGCTTATATAGAGCTATATCCTTGGTTCATATCCCTTCTACCCCCTCTCTTGATAGGTCTATTTGGAAACCTTCATCTGCGGGTAATTTTTTTTTGATTTGGCTTTTCATTTTAGTGATTCTTTTACTAGTCCACCTCCTTTATGGGCCTTTGTTTGGTCTTCTAGGCTGATCCCCAAGATCAATATTTTCTTTTGGATCTTCTATCAGAGTAAAATTCTTACTACTAATAACTTGATTAGAAGAGGTTTTGTTATTCCCAATAGATGTTTTCTTTGTGAAAAGGAAGCAGACAATATTGGCATTTGATGATTTGGTGCAGTTATGTTGGTGTGATCTGGAATCATGTGCTTTTGCTTTGGAATCTTAGCTAGGTTTTCCCAGGATCTATCAAATATTTATGGTTCCAATGGGTTGGTCCTTCATCTAATCTAATTCTACAGATTTTATGGTCCCTTATTTTGCCTCCTGTGATTTTGGGGGTGTGGTTGGAACATAATAACAAAAATTTTCAGAAATGTTGCTACTCTGGCTTTAACTGTTGCCTATAAGATTTTTGTGGGTATCAAAGAGAACTTTCTTTTTGGGACTTCATTTTATATTGGTCAAAGGATTAACATGTGCTCCTCTGATATATCAATTGCTCAAAAGTGGAAGTTACCGTGTGATATATCTCTCCTTGTCTCTAAAGGGAAGTCTTCTAGAGATGATGTTGTGTGGAAGGTTCCTCCGGATGGTTGGGTTAAGATTAATTTTGATGGTGCAACTAAAGGAAATCTGGGACATCCAAGTTGTGGGGGAGTGATTAGAAATTCTAATGGTAGGCTCATCTCTACAATGGTGCTCCCTTTGGGAATCCAGACAAACTACTATGTGGAGGTAGATGCAGTGTATCATGGTCTTAAGTTGGCACAAAGGAAAGGGTATCAGAAGGTCTGGGTGGAGGGTGATTCTTTGAATATTATCAATAATTTCAAGAACGTTTCCCCTCCTTCTTGGACCATTGAGACCATGGTTAAGGATTCTATTAACATTATTAATTCTTTTGATAATGTTTATATTTCCCACATTATGAGAGAAGGAAATAGGGTGGCGAATTTTTTTACCAACTATGGTGTTCGTGATAGTAAGGAATGGGAGTTAAATTACCCTATTCTATTTCAGGCCACGACCATTGTTAATAATGAATGCTAATATTTTGGGGTTCTTATGTCGAATGAAAGGTTGTTTGTCCTTGGTCACATGGTTGATCATCATGACTAAGGATGTTAAATATTTGATTAGAGGTGGTGGATTTCACAAGGCTCGTTGGTATAATTCATTATTGCATCTCTTTTCGAAGGCTGGCTCCACATGGATTCTGGGCGTTTTATGCCTTTGTTTCAAGAGACTTTGGCTCTTTTATTCTAGTTTGGTTGGCTTTTGTCTTTGTCGCATGTGCTTTCGGTTGAGTGATTCATCTCTATGTGTCAAGTTTTCCACAATGGGTGGGGATAGAAATCGGGCAGAGCCAAAGTAATGTGATACTGTGAGGCTGAAGAAAGAAGTTTGGGAAATCCTTGAGAAGGGCGGCCTTACTCTGTACATGGAAAAATTTCATGGGAATAATCCCCAAGTCTCAGATTTATTTTTCCAAGGTTGGAAGGAGAGGTATTTGAACCTAGGAGGGAGGGAAATTGTGGTGGATGAAGAACTTATTTCCCAAATTACTGGCCTTTCCATGCGGGGTATGAAGGTTTTTTTAGAGATAAAAATTTAGCACAGGTAGTAATGTCCATTTTCTTCAAAAGGGATGAAGCGACCGACTTGAGGCCAGCTAAGAGCAGTGGGTACCAACAGAATTCTTTGAAAGAGCTTTGGCGTGATGTGGCTAGGGAAATAATGAGGTATGTTACTTGGGAAGGAAGGTATATTCTAATCAATACTTATCATTTTCTTCTGCTTAACCATTTCAGGCATAAGAAATGGGTTTCCTTCCCTTTTTATTTGCTAATTTTTCTAGATATGGGGATTAAGGATCATATGAAAAAACCCAAGAATCATGTTCTGCATGTGGGGTTGATTCTCCTTATTTGTGAGCATGTCAAGGTCCATGATGTGCATAAAACCCCTGTTGCCTCGCAGGTTAGTCCTGCTAAGCCCTGAGAGGGATATGAGATGGATTTGGGGGATGAAAGGGATGCTAAGAAGTCTAAGAGGAGAAAGCTTACTTTTTATGAGGATTTGGAGTTAGATAGGGATGGCGACGTGGATTATGTTCTGGATTCTTATGCATCTTTGGAGGAGGGACCCATTTCCCCTGTTGTGGGTAAAACTGGTAAAAGGAAGTTGGGGGACAAAGAGGGCTACGTGACTTGTAGTGATGAGGTGGAGGAGATTCTTGTTAGGAGGGGTAAGGTTAAATGCAACCTTTATGGGGAAGCCTCTTCTCCTCCCCCAATGACCAGAATTGTGTAGGATGCGGAAGATGGTAGCTGGAAATGAAAAGTGTCGAGTGTGGACCCTCTTCTGGAGAAGGGTTTCCCTCTAACCTTGGTTGGTTGTGTTTATGGGGTGGTTCCTCCTAGTTCCAGTATTGTGCTGCCAAAGCAAGGTAGGGAAAGAGGTGTGGGTGATGCTAAGGTGGGTAGTAGTAAAGAGGAAGTGGATATGGTGCAAAAAGGGAAGGTCATCACAGATGAAATTAGTTGCTCCATCCGTATGCTGAAGAATCATGTTTTTGTTGGTAAAGGTAAGGATGTCTCTGATTACAAACCTACTCCTAGTACTTTTGATGAGGATGTGGTTGTGGGAAAGTGTATTGAGAATTTTGATAGGGAGGAAATTGATGTGTTAGGCTCGGCCCGTGATTTTGTCAATGTTTTGTTCAAACTATTTAAATGGTTTTTCCATGAGATCAATAATGAGATCAATAGGACTAATATAAGAATTAGAGGGGTTGCTAGCAAGACAGAGGACATTTATTTCCAAATCCAAATTGATCATGTGATGGATTCCTTGAATACTATTGCTTATATTGTTGCTGAGGAAACTACTAATTTGAAAAAGAATTGGGAAAGCAGATTTTTCACTCTTGAGGAAAAAATTGATGATATTAGGAATGTTTTAATGAAAAAGGGTAATGTTTCTATGGTTCTGGACATTCCAGTCTCTGCTAAGGTTATCTCCCCAGTGATGAAAAATAAAAATGAGAGTGTTTCTATGGATGATGCTATGACTAGTGGTAATATGTTGATTGTGGTCGTTGAGGGTGTGAAAGTCATGGGTAAAGGTACTATTTTGAGTGAAGAGATAAAGACTAGTAGGTCCAGGGTTAGAACCAGGAACAAAATGAAAGCTCAATTTGGTGCCTCTATTGAGGCCTTGGATATTGTGAAGAATGTGCACAAGATGGCCAAGAATGAATTGGAAGTTGTGGAGATCCTAAATAATATGTAGTGCTATTGTCTAGTTTCCATCTTTTTGGTTTTTTTTTGCCTGTGTGTCTGTTGTCGTTGGGTTGATTGATGGTTAATGGTTTCTCCATTTTTTTATTAGCTGCTCTCTTTTGTAAAGGGTTTCGGCCCCCTTCAAAACCTATCTTTTACCTTTAATCAAAACAAGAAACTTCTTATCCAAAAAAATCCTACGATTGCACTCCAACCAAATATGCCAAATTATCAAGTTGGGGCCAATGATCCAAACTATGAGAAGAAAAGAGGTATTTATAGGAGGAGACCCATAGCTCATCCAAAAGTCCATGAAAGAATAAGCACGTCTACATAGCAGGCACCAAATATTCCACTAGAAGTGTCAGATAACCTTCATGAAGGAACAATGAAAGAGGAGGTGAGGAGTACACTGTTCATGCCAATCACACATAACACACATAGAAGGACCCTGAAATCTACACTTCCAAAGGTTCTCACAGGTAAGGCACCTTCCTTGCACCACTAACTAGGAGATTAAATTACACTTAGGCCAAACAAACTTATTCCAAACCTATTTCCATCATGAAACCATAGAACTCCCAAACAACAACTTATCAAGAACATGATAGCCTAAGGCAACAAAAAATCTACCTTTTGGATCAAGACCCCGAGCTAGCATATCTCTCCTAGGAAGTGAATTACAAACATTTCCTAAAAAAATCACAACAAGCTCTTGACGGTCCCCAACTGCACCACCAGGAGGCCACTCCTACAGATCCTTCTACCTAAACACATTAGCCTAACCCAAAGTCTAGAGAGTCTTGAAATCAGCCACACGACACCAACCAACATCAATAAAATGATGACAAATTCTACAAATGAGGGTGAGAAGAAAAGATAGGAGAATGACCATCCCAAGAATCATACCAGAAGAGTGAATCTTGACCACCATAACAAATCCAAAACAACCCTTTCTTGACCAGATTGGCTCCCCTTTTGAGGGTACCCAAAATCATAGAGCCCTTCCCCTCTAAACTAAAGTGGGAAAAATTTACACTCTCAACCACACCCATATAATTTGAAGTAAGGATTCTCACCCATAATTAATGTTGTTGCGAACACCACCGCCAATACAATTTAGCTTCCAAAGCTTGCCCATTCAAATCAATCTGACGTAAACCCTACCCACCTTCCTACTTCGGCCTCCATATGACATCCCACTTAACTAGGCTTCACTTCCTATGAAGAAGATTTCTAGACCAAGGGAACTATTGATACAAACTCTCAAAGTCTATGATAAACTAAAACGTACAGAAAGAATGAATGATCTATACCGAGGAAGAGCCTGCACCATAGACTTTAAAAGAGTCACTCTACCTATAGAAGAAAGCCACCTACAAGTCTAATGACTGACTAGATTCTAGAATTTTTCAATATTCCCCTACCAAAAAAAATTAGGAAGTGAGTGAATAGTAATCAGAATACCAAGATAAAAAAAATGTAGAGTGCCAATTTGGAAGAAAAGGATGCAAACAATTCTCCTTTGGCTAATCCTAGGAGTATTAAAGAAATATATAAAAGAATTCCCCGGATTGATACTTTCACTTGAAGCAGGCAAATAATTATCCAACATGACATGTCATCTGATAGCCTCCTCAACCTTGGCCCTACCCATCAGAGCAGTATCATCGAAAAACTGAAGATGGGACTGAGGGGGAATATTATTTCCCCAACTCTAGCTCTGGATCAATACCCTCTCCACCCGAGATCTGATAAACCTCCCCAAGCCCTCAACCAAATGGTGAACAAGTAGGGGGACATGGGATCCCCTTATATGAGCCCCCTAGAAGCATAAAACAACTTTGTTGGCTCTCCATTAATCAACACTGAAAAGGAAGAAGTGACACAACTCTTGAACCACTCAATCTAGTCACTAGAAAAACCAATTGCTCCAAGGATCTTGAATAGGTAGGCCCATTTAACATGATCATAAGCTTTATCCATGTCCATCTTAATAAAAATAACTTTTTCCTTGGAATACACCATAGAAGGAATGGTCTCAACAACAATAATGAGACCATCCATAATTTTCCTATGTGCAACAAAAGCCCCTTGCTCCTCATAAATTAACCTGTTTAGCCAAGGTTTCAACCACTCAACAATAAAATTTGTAATTATCTTGTACACCACATTACATAAAGAAATTGGCCTAAAAATATCTAGAGTATTAGCCCCATCCTTATTTGGTATAAGAGCAAGAAAGGTAGCATTCATGGATTTTAGCATTTGTTTATTCATGTAGGATTCATGAACAACCTCCAGAAGGTCAACCTTAATCACTTACCAAAACTCCTAAAAGAATTCTACTAGGAACCCATCACACAATGGAGATTTTCCTTTTTTTATCTAGAACACAACATTCTCAAGATCCAAAAAAGAAATAGGATTAACCAAATATTCATTCATTTCACTTCTTTAAGGATAATAAAGAAAAAAAGAATTGAATTGACTCAAAAAAAAAAGAAGTAGAGGAGGAAATAATCTCCCCATTCGAAGAAAAGAGAGAAGAGATAACATTACCTTGTCTTCTATCCTTGAAAAAAATGTGAAAGAAGGAGTATTTCGGTCTCCCACCTGAAGCCACTCAATTTGGGACTTTTGTTTCCAAAAAAAATTCTCTTAATTCCCATTCCTCAACTTCCTTAAGCATAGAAACTTCTCACATAACAAGCTCCTCAGTGAGGTCCTGGTCATGAATCTTCATAGTAATCAAGTCCAAGTGAGCATGAGCATTCTTCTTTGCTTGAAACACATTACCAAATTGTTGCCTATTCCAACGCTTCAACCTATACTTCACATACTGTAACCTCTTGGAGAAGTACATAGCAATACCATGTGTTGGCTTCTCAAGATCCCACTAGCTAGGAAGCAAATCATGAAGAGATTCATCTCTGAGCCACATCAACTAAAACTTAAAAGACTAGTTTATACAACATCAGGGTAATTGAGCAATAAGCTTGATCGACCAATGATCATAACCCTTCCCATCCAAAATCTCAAAGCTAGTCAACCACCTATCTCCCATCCAGAAGCTAGACACTAGGAATATATCCAAGTGTTCTGAAATAGCATCATCCCCACTCCTACTATTATTACAAGTAAAGACCCCATTAACAGGCTTAATGTCAATCAAATTCAAGAGAGCAACATTATCCTACAAGAGCACTGAAGAAGGCTCCAAGCAAGCACTACCACCCATCTTCTCCTTCATTGAAGTGACAACATTAAAATCTCCAACCAAAATCCAAGGAAGATAAGGATCTAAAGACCTCACACATCTAACATGGCCCCACAACAAAACCTTACCCTAAAATTTTGTCAGAGGATAGATGCTAGAGAAAAGAACTCTCTTCCTTGACTCAAGATGAGAAGCAACACAAGAAATCAATCCTTTACAAGAGAGCCACCAGATTGGTCTAACTCTACATGGATCCCCTAAATAGGCCACCCCACTAGAGCTACCAACCACCCCAACACATTGACACTACCCATGTCCCCAAATATTCAAAGCCACACTCAATATACTATCAGCAGATAACTTTGTTTCTTAAAGGAAAACCACATCAAGAAAATGAATACGAATCAGATCTTGAATAGCTTTTTATCTAGGGATGCTATTCATACCCATCACATTCCAAGAAAGCATGATAATCATTGAGGTTGGGAGAAGTGAGCATCAATAGTCTTCACTGAACCTAATTCCACCAATGTCTCACCAGTTAGCTAAACCTTTTCCTAATCCTTCTTTCTTCTGCAACCTTAAGAGGTTTCCCAAGAACCCCTTTTTTGGGGGTTGTTTGTTGCAAACCTAAGGCTGGGGAAGAAAACATATTTTAACCAACATCAAGAGAACCCCTCCGCTCAGAGAGAACACCACCAACACTAGGGAAACCACCAGAATCCTCCAACATTAAATCCAAAGCACTCTGAACAAGATTCGGAGGAGACAAATAAGTATCCATCTGAGTACCCTGTACACCAAGCTGAACTGAACTAGGAATCATAGTAGGTTGATCCCTAGATACAACCTCTACAAAAGAACCAAATATCACCTGCAAGTCCACTTGAAACCCTTCCTCCTAAACCAAATCCTCCAACACCTCAAATCTATTGAAGGTCTCATCCTCCTACCTATCCTTGAGGGATCTCTTTTTTCCCTCTCCCATGATTAGAAGACTTAATCAGAATAAAACCCTCTTTATTAGTCAACCCCTCTGTATGGGAGCCTTACCCTTTGTTGGTTCCCAAATCAACTATCAACTTGAATCCTAAAGGGCTACTAGGCCTTATGGTCAAATTCAAGGAGAGATTTGGCCAACGAACGGGAGAGTGAATAAAATACCCCTTTCTCCCCTACACTTCAGCCTTTGTTAAACCTGGGAGGGTGATCCCAACAGTGTGTTGATCTTAAATACTTGTGTGCCAAAGTATCAAACAAATAGTGAATATATAAATGTCTTTTATATGCTTAACAGACACAATACCCTGAAGATATGGCTAACCTTCATTTCAGTGTACAAATTAAACATGAGAGTTATGATTCTTTGAATTCCACACACACCCACAACAAAACTGATAAGTATATTTGATTTAAAATATGATTATATAATGCATTAATCAATAGTGTAACATGAATAGCACACTTAGGTCAGTGTCTCATCCTTGGAACGGAGTCAACTCAAACACATACATAATCTCATAAAAAAATTACATCTGATAGTATATGAAGCTCTGAAATGTTTCCTTATAGCATTTCAACATTGTGTTTTAACCTTTACTTCTTACTAGCATCCTAGCACTCAGTTCAATAAAAACTTACATCCATATGCAAGTACCTACATTAATTCTTTGAATTAATAAACAAGAATAGAGCCACACATCCATCTGAAATTGATAGAGACAAATAAGACAACCTTGATTGTATTATTCATAATCTGTAAAACCAATACACATGAGAGTAAAATAGTATCAAACTCGAAACATTCAGCAATATTTTTCCATTATTGAAATCAAAATTACATAAGTATTGACAAACTCAAACCCTAAAACTTGACTTTAAAATGCTTTGTATTCTCATCAAAATATTCTCTATGATTAATTACAAAACAACTCTCTCCTCAAAAAATGGAGCAAGAATAACACTTAAGGAAAAATAAAACTCTAAATGCTCATCTAAAGAAGACACTTGGTGTATTTAGGCTCATTGATTTGCAACTTGTTTGCTTGTTGAATACTCTTCATCATTTCCCCTACATTCTTGCTTCATTATTAACCCGTAACAGAAAAATATTCTTCTCTTGGAAGACACATCATTCCATTTTGTTTGCAGTAGAAAATATTTGTATATGAAAGAATAAAAATTCTTTCATGAAATATTTTCACTCTTTACCTCACTAGGCTGCAAATATTCTCTTCTCTATAGAAAACTTTCACCTCTACTCTTTATTTTCCCATCCACATTACACTATTCATCTCTAGGAAAATAAAGCACTTAGACTTTATAAAGGGGCCTTTTAAATTTATTTCCCATCATGCATCCATCCTTTAATATTTTATTTAAAAGTTCTTTAAAAAATTTACCCAACAACCTTCAAAAATAATTGCCACTTACATAGAGTAAATAAAATTTATCTGAACAAATTTTAGTTGTGCAAATCACTCCTTTTAAAACATTTTCCTTTGAACAATTTATCGAGCAAAATAAATTTTACTTGTGCCCCCAATTTGTATATTTTTTTGAAAATAATTTCCCCAAGTAAAATATTTTACTGATACCATTTCATTCACCCCTTCAATGTTTTCATTCACCACCACTTTAAAAATGGAAAATTTTGGGTAAAATAAAATTACCCATGCCTCTCAATTTTTCACTTTGCATCTTAAATGTTAGTCTCTCTTTAAATAATGAAAACCTAAATTTTATTGGGGGGGCATTTCATGTTTTAATGCTTTTCCTTTAATCATTTTGATCAGGTCCACCACTGGCTTCATCCATCGCTTATCTCTGATGTAATAAGCAAGCGAAGAAACCAATTAGTGATCAACAATGAGTTCTCCCGTGAAGTTGTGCTATCATGACTTCAACCAATAGAAAGCAAGAATTAAACTTTCCTTCCCTCTTAAACATTTGAAATGCACTTTATACTTTCCCTAAATGCCTCTTTGCATTTGTCCAATATTTAAAATATTTAAAATATTTTAAATATTAACATTTGAAAACATTAGAAAATGGGCAAATTTTAATTACGCTTGCAACGCAAATAGAGAAATTTCACTACACACAAATAGTGATCCCTTGAGCTGATATTTTTTGCGTGGTAATAATCAATTATTTAGAGAAAACCCATTTTCTTAAACTTTTCCCATCCATTAAAAATCAGATACCTCCTTTGTAAACTGGCCCTAGAGACATGTTCACCACAACAGAAGTACATTAAAATAATGTATCAAATGAACTCCAATATTAATTAAAATAGAGTTGTAGATGCTTCAAATCCAAACAAGAAATGGGTTGTCATTAGAATTGTAAAATTTGAAACTTTCCAAAACACCATTTTTTGCCATGTCACGATCAGAAAGGAATTAAATAACCCATTAGAACTTATCCTAACGTTGTGAAATTGAACAAGCATGTAGAAATTTTACCCCATAATGAAATTAAAAAGATGGTTTGGAAAAAAATATCTGGAGGTGAAATTTATTCAATGTCAAAGTTGCTTAGTCAGCCATTTCTGCAACCACACCTGTTCAGAACCAATCAGGGCTCTCAAAGTCACCACTTTGAAAAAATATCAAAAAAACTTCTGGGGGGCTGCCACTGGACGCACTCGGTCAATTGGGTACACTGAATATGTGTGCAAGAGGGCCTTGACCTGATTTGATCACATGTGCGAGATATTAGCGCTCAATGTTGCCTTCTCTGAAAATCTAGAAATGTTTATTCTGAAAACCTAAAAAAGTTCATTTCAAATGGGATTTGAAAAACAAAAAATGAGGAGATGGGGGGCTACAAACCTACCAAGTGTTAGATAATAATATATACAATCATGGGGAACAACCACTTTTGCATGCAGGTTAAAAGGTTGCAAAATAAAAATTCAAATGTGAGGCTACTTTCTGAAAATTTGACACTATCTAGTTTGCAAATGTAAACTTTTTACAAATGGATTCAAGATGGAAAACAAAGAAAATGGATTCATGGATTTATGGAAACTGAAATGGGGTTTCATAAAGATGTAGAGAGTCATGGAAAAATATCAGTTGGGCTTAACACTCAGCAGGCACAAAGATACAACATCACAAAGATGGCCTACTCAGAAAGGTGCAACATGTGTTAACAAGAAACCAACTTCTAGACCTTAAAACCAAGACTTCAAAAACTCACCAAAACTGATCCAAGGAGGCTACGAATGGTCACAAACCATCTCTGATAGGTTCTCAACACTTCCCCAATTCATGGGTGCCAAATTATAAGCTCCCAAAGTGAGCTACTTAGGCTTATTCTGCAAGGGTACTTCTGAGTGCATTAGGAAAAAATTTACACGGGCCCTTAAAATTTAGCCAAAATTTGGAGGTCCCAATAGTGGCTCCGACTGGGGATGCATGCCCCTTGAGGGCATGGCGAGATTCCAAATCTATGGGAGAGCAGACCAAGTTTCTTATCCATTGGGAATTCTAAACCACTCCTTTATGCAACATAGGAACTAATTTTTCAAACTTCATTTGGAGGCCCCGGGCCTCGAAAAATTAAGTACCAATCCTTACCTCTGTCAAACACCCTATTCTCTGTTGTTTGTGTAGACATGCAAAATTAACATTATGCATTCAATCGGATTCAGTCAAATTAGGTTTCACATTATGCCCATTCATCACTTTCATCCATTCATTAAATAATCTCATTTATGAAATAAACATTATCATTCAACCTTCATCTTGCATCATCCACTTAATTAAATAAATTAGGACTTCATTTAAATCAAATCCTAAATCATATTCCATCATTTTTCTAATTCAAATAAATCAATTGTCAAAGTCTTAAAAGTCAAATCATCTAATCAGCATTAAATCAACATAATCATCATCTATTTAATCTAACCCTTATTAAATTTTAATCCCATCCCACTTGCATTATCTAGATCTAGCGACTTGCACATATAAATCAATTTATTGATTTATTAAAACACTTATTTTCCCTCAACATGACAAGTCAAACATTGCATTTATTGTTGTTTTTCTTGTCCCCCTCTCAGAATTTATTGCAATTTTGAATTCAAAATTTCCCTCTCATGGGCACTCTTCCCAAATCTTGCACATCCATTGACCACTCATCACTTGACAAGTGGCCTTATCTTATTGGCTTGATCTTTGTCCCACATTGGTCCATTTTCAACACTTAGCATTTTGAAAATCTTTAAATAAGAAGCTTCATCCTCAAGCAAATCCTTCACCATCTCTCCACAATATTGCAAGGTCACTCTCTTCATTTGAGATTTGATCTTGTCCATTTCACTCCATCATCTCCATTTTCATTTTATCATCTTGAGCTTTGATCAAGGATTGGGAAAGGGTCACTAGCACATGTGACACCAATCCACTATGGGATAGAATTTGACTCTTGTTTTTCTCATGCTTTCACTTAGATTATGTTGATAACTTTGTTTGCATAGATAACATGAGCAATTATTTCATAGGGATTCTATATCTGATTTGCTTGAATTAACTAACAATACTCAAGCTTGTTTGTTTTTGAGCAAAATGTAGATTTAGGGTCTACATAAATGGCGCTAGAAGGAGGGCTGAACGTCACAACTTGTTTGTTATCTTAATAAATTTCACAACATTTCATTGCTTAAAATGCTATACCTTAGATCTTTTTAGAGAAAAATCAGTGTTAGCCTCATTTATCAAGCCTAGTAAAAATTTATGTTTCTTCACACTTGCTAAATCTTGCTTTGATTTGAAATGCCTTTTCCAGCTTGTGCGTATGAAAGCTATTTTAAAAAATTATTATTTCTGGATTTTATGGATCTACGTAGCAAAAGAAGCTTGGCCTGAATTCTTAATGATCAACACTTAAAAAGTTTACAAATTTTCTAACATATTTGGTCTATACAAGTTTTCAGACTGCAGATTTAGCATTATTATCTGATCAAATTTGGCCTTCTTGGGAGTTAACTTTCGGTTGAAGTCTACTTGATGGATGTGTCCCGCCCAAGATTTAGCACTGGAAAGATCTCTACTTAGGCGGCAATAATACTCTGTTTTATCCATTTATTATGATCCCCACATGGAATGTGCATCCCCATTGTCACTTGAGTCCATGAGATCATTTTATTCGAGGTGCTTTCGCTTCCACTTCAGTTGTCAAAAGCTTTCATTCCTTGCCAAAGCGTCCCATTTTTGCCTTCATGTCTGCTAGTTCGCACTTTGTGTATACTCCACCATTAGATTGTCAAACAGTTCACGCGCCTTGTCTCTGCTTCCACCATTAGACTATCAAACAAAGTTCGAACGCCTTGTCTTTGCTTCCGCATTAGACTGTTGAATAGTTGACGTGCCTTGTCTGTGCTTCGCATCTCCTCAAGGCATTTTGTTAAATGATTTTTGTGCTTGTCCATGTGTCCACATTCTGTTAAAAAAGTCTCATGCTTGTCTATAGATCTAGAGCGAAGGCAGTGAGGACGCTAGCAAACATTAGTACACCACGTTAAAGGCTGTGGCACCCGTCCGTCTAGCAACTGCATACTAAATTCTCATTCCAATGGAGTTGAGAGAAAGCCTCCAGGATGATTGTTGGCGCGGGAAATGAGGACAGTATGCAGATCCTGCATTCATTTCTCTATATCAAATAATAGTAGAAGTTTGCTTCCTGCAATCACTTTCTATCGGCTAACATCTCTTTTTGTCTTTCTGTCCAACAATCAATGTTCCTGTTCAATACTTCCATGTTAGACATGTAGAATGGTACCTTCTACATCGTGATCCACTTCTGAATGGATGCACTCACAATTTACAAAGCTAGCTTTAGAGCGATAGTGATATGATTTCGATGGGACGTCTTCTTTACAGCCACAAAGAATAGTGGATGAGGGGATGAGCTGTTTTAAGAAGCACGTAGGAGAAGCACGTAGCAGGAGAAGGAACTGGTAGCATTTAATAAGAAACATTTACCTATAGCTTTGAATAATTAATAGGAAACAGTGTGAATCAGAGACATTATAGCTTGCTTCCCATACAGTCCGCACGCCTGAACATAGTCCGTTGTGCTTGATGCATATTTTGTTTGTCAACACACGCAATATGTTTATTTATGTGCATTTAAGTTCAACAGGCTTGAGTCAATTTGGTCTCCATTAATTTCTGAATCTAGCCGTCTTTGTGAGTGTAAGAGTATTCAATTTGTTTCTGACTCTAACCTAGCTATTTGCAGGGAACATAAATCTTGATAATAAATGTGATCTTGCAGTTGGTTGATTTGATGGCGACTGTCATTTTGAATATGGTTAAAAGCTCAGTCAATGACAATCAAGATGCCATCATGACAAAGATTTTCTTCCTGAAGCCACAAGCATGGCAAGTAGACCCTCGAACAGAGAACCTAAAATCAAGCAGCGGCTATGAGCACCCCACGGTTAATTAAATATCACATCATACACAGGGAGGCGGTTGGACTTTTTTAGAAAGTTGTCTATTTCCAATAAGATTTGATTTAAAGTTTGTTCATATATTAGCTCAAAATAATTAATCTTCAGTCTTTTGAAATCATTCTATTATTTGAAGTTAATGCCTAAAACTTTTTTTTTATATATATATTTTTTATCCTCGCATAATTTTCTTTTTTTTTATCTTGTAGGAGGGACTTTCATTTGCATAAGGAGTTTGCTAGGGGTGATATTTGAAGAATCTTGGAGATAAAGCGAAATTGAACATTAACACTTGAAATCAACAAAGCATTTTTTAATGCTTAAGGCTTTCGTTATATGCTTTAATTTTCTATTTTAAATCAACTTACACTTCTTTTTGGGCTCTTGAGAGGAACACTTCATTTTATTTTTTGTTGCAAAGGGTTAAAATTGAACCTTACAAACTTAATAGCTTTTTGATTTTGGACTAAAATTGAACAAAGCAATTTCACACTCAAGTTTGGTGCTTAAAACGAACTCATCATTGCTTTGAAGGCTATAAAACGAACAGGTGCTTAATTGTGTGATTTTGTCTTTTGAGTGCGTATCCTCTCCCCTTGCGCTTCGTGCGATCTAGGGTGCAAGAGAAACACTCAAAATACATTTTATTTCTTTGAAACACTTCGATTTGGGCTTAAAAATTGAACATCTTGTGCAAGTGTGAGTAGGGGAATTTTCGTGTACATTCTCTTTCTTTGTGCCATCAAAGATTGATCGAGTTACGGATTGTGTCTTTGCTCGCTTTTGTTTATCTTAGAGGGCCTGCCTTGGGGAAAAAGTACTCACCCAAGGGAACGACTCAATCGGTAACACTCTAAAGCCAAGAGTATTTCTAGCTGGGATATAAATGTGGGTTTTGGTTAAATGCCATAATCACGCGGTTGGCTCCGACAAGATGGATCCGAAAGGGGACTCTTGCCGTATGGGTCAATCTCCATGAACAGAAAGTCCTTACTAGAACCCATGTGCTAGAATTTTCCAAAATACTTAATCTATTTGTTGGTGCAAGAATGGTCATTCTAAAGCCGCCCCACACTTTTACGGTCTTTAGTGGAAATGGAAAACATGCCATGGGAGTTTCATGGGTGTTGATGCTTGGCTACCCCGATTAACGTTAATGAGCAGTGGAGGGGAGCTAGTGGGGTCAAGCATCTAACCATTCGCTAAAGATAGGCGTAGCTAGACTTGTCCAAGTGGGGATTCAACAAATATTGTCTTACACATCCATAGGGCTTGTAATTGTTCTTTGTTTGAAAACACAGTGTGTATTCAAAAACATTTTGCAAATAAACATTCAACATGATTTTCAAAATTTCAAACCCTCTTGAAGACAAATATCATTGACTCAATCCATATGTTACTGCTTTCCCTGCAGATTCACATCCGTAGAGGTTCCTAAGCATTAGATTATACCTCAATTTGTCTCCTTGAGTAAACAATAGGAAAACCCTTGCCTTAAGTTCATTGAATTTTCCACATAAAATATTTTGTGGGGTTTAAAGAAATTAAGACATTGGACATCTTAGTTTGAAACCTTAATCAAAGAGTTTGTTTGTGGTAAAAAGTACTCTTTAAGCAAAGATAACAAATTGGACCCCACACATGTGCTCAATATCTTTTGGTCATATTGGTCTTTTGATTGCTCTTAGAGAAAAGTGTGTTCTTCAATACCTTAGCCTAGTAAACAAAGTCTCTCTAAGTCTCTAAGGATCAAAATCAAACACTTCATCCATCCAAACAAATTTAGAGCTTTGGAAACATCATTACCTAGACTTGGGTACATCCCTAAAATCACTTGTTTAGCTAGGTGTGTTTGGATGAATCCTTCCACGCACACTTAGTTAAATTATCAACCATCATTTGAACAAGTTCATCCTAAGATCACATCCGACATCTTAGGGTTTACAAGATCATCATCCAAATCAACCAATCGAAATCAAAATCCCTAAGTCTAGCATTGATACAAAGTCCCTAAATGTTCATCATTCATATCATTTACACCTTTCGTCCTTCATCTCATCATTGGTCCTAAGAACCTTAGAGGTCACTTTGTAACAAGGTCAAAACACAAGGAGAACATGGAATACAAACTTGATCCCTACGTCTTGAGTAATCCAAATCAATTGAATCTTGAAAGTCTTAGAATTCCGATTGATTATCAAAACTCACACTTATACAATCCATACATGGGACCATTACCTTCGAAAAATGTCAATAGAACAACAAGTGTGAGTGTTCCGAAATCAAATATTGGAACACATTTCCCATTGGGAGATCTAAACCCAAAACTACAAGTCTATCAATTGAACAATCAATGCATGAACCTTGAAATGAACAATGTCATCCCACCAAATCCCTACAAACCAAATGAGAAGGCACCAAGTACAAGTTTTAAAAACATGAATCTACCAAACTTTGGGATGGATTCATTTGAAAATTATCCGAATGTTCCCAACATGAGCAATGGTCAATTTCAACCCATCATCATGAATCAGAATATTGTCCAAAATCAAACACAACTATACATCCCAAATCCACTTAAACAAAAGCCAAATCAAGAGAGTCAAATTTCACTTGAGCAACTTGCTTCACATGCCAAACTAATTGAACTATTGGGCAAAGAGATATCTTCACTCCAAAATCAATACAATCTTCCATTGGTTAATCCATGTCATCAAAGCACTGAGTTGTGTCCGCAACCACAACAATATCTCCAAGGTCAAGAAGTTAGATATCAAGGTCAACCACATCAAAAAATCCAACCCCCACGTGTCAAAGATCAATCACCACATCTCCAAAATCAATCACCACAAGGTCAACTTAAAGTACAAATCTCACAAAGAAACAAGTGACAATACACACCACTTGGGAGACCAATCGAATCAGTCTTGCAACAATTGGTACAAGAAAATCTCATCAAGCTCCCCATCTATGGGAACTATCAAGAACCCCTAGTTAAACCACCAGGGTATAATGAGGAGCACCATTGTGATTATCACAAAACAAAGGGACACACAACATTAAGTTGTATTCGACTAAAAATTCTCATCCAAGACTTGATTGATCAAAAGATAATTGCTATTGGGGACAATGATAGCATTGTAAATCTCTCCACCACAATTGTTGAAAATAATGATCAAGATCTATCCATCAATAAAGATGTTTTCGTCTCATCCAATGAGGCATCGACCAATGATTATGTCAAAAATGTCTCTACATCACCTAATGAGTTAGAGGATATATCTCGAGAATTTATTCCAAAACATAATCAAAATCCTTCACCAAAGTCTAGCAATGGTCCTTCCCAAGACATATTGACATCCTTCGACCTCATGGCTACGAATACTAAAGGAACCCTAAACTCAACACTTGAGGATGATGAACCACTTACCATGTCTAATAAAGATATCCAAGCACCATTTGTAAGCAATCCATCCTTTGAAACTGACCCATGTCAAGAGCTTGATCCAAAGCATATCGAAAGCAATCCCAAAATAAATCAAGATAAAAAATTTGTATCTCCAAGATACTACAATGATCTAATGGATATTCTCCTATCCACACAAGATGATCATATCCATGTAGCACATACTCCTCCATCTACCCATGAGATGCTTTCTACAGATGGGCACATAGATGATCTTCATCTAGAACAAGATTTTGTTACACAAAAAGAGCAGATTATTAACTCCTACAATCAAACGGAGTTGTCAACATCAGGATCAAATATGTCCCAAACTTAGACTGAGGACATCATGAATAAAGATATCCATCATTATCCGCTCAACAAAACAAGTCAAATAGAACATCCAGAGTTAGCAAAGCAGCAAATTGAAAGAACGTCAACTACGGTGGTCATTCGTCAGAGCACATTTACTGAACAAAACACCTCGAAGCAAGCAAAATTAAGGAACGAAGGTGCTACTACCACCACACTGAGGGCAACTTCGTTTCAAGAAAACATCAACATAGGGATCATGAAGAATCTTTATGGTGAAACCATTGCCAATACTACAACCAACCACGCCATGAATCTTCATCCACCCATCACCCCATCCACGAATTAGGACCAACGTCAAAAGAAAGAATTGAATCAAAGAACTAAGAATGCTACCAAAGCAAAAGAAGCAAAGCATAATGGAAAAATCAAATACATATGGATACCAAAGAATACAAAGAAAGATCATCCCTATCACACTCTATTAGTCAAAGAAACTATGGGGAAAAATAAAAAAGGGAAAAGTATCCATCAAAAATGTCCACAAAAGAAAAAGGAGGATTTTCAAGTGACGTACAAAGTATATCAAGCAGTTGGTCCCAATTCCACGCACACTTTCATATCCACCAATCATTTCTCATCTTCCCAAGTTTGGAGAGTCAAAGGTTCCAAACTGTCAATCAATCCATCTCTTATCCCTAAACACACTCCATCCATGCTTCCATGCATAATATCCAATTCTTACATTGACTATGTATTGGCAACGACCCTTCATCATAAGGATTTAGAAGGCACTTTATCGCGATGTATGCACAGAGACATAGTTAACCCCAGTATCGATGAAGCAGATTGAGAATCCCAAAAGTTACATTCAAGTGCATGTATCTTAGCAAAATAGCTCCTTCAGGCAGGATATCGATGGCACATCATGGCAGGGGCATCTATGTCAACACCACCGGGTGGTTCAACATGAATCTTTTAGAAAAATACAAAAATAAAAAATAAAAATAAAAAGCAAAAAAGCAAAAAATCAAAAAAAAAAAATAGAAAAAGGATTGAAAACAGTAAAGAAAAAAATTGTCCTCTAGTGAAAACTGCACGTATGGCACTTTGGGCAATACCATGATGAAAACCTGGCAAACAGGCATCATGTGTAGAATCGAGCATCTATGTGCGCCAGCTCAGTTGAAATCATCTCATCCCATCCGTAATAAATCGAGCATTCCATCCATCTTATCCATAATAAATCCATTTTCATCCATCTGCATCCATAGTCCAAGTTATCTTGATCTTGATCAAATTTTGGGGCACACTTTACACTTGCTTACGATGATCATCTTGACATGGGCCATTTTCATTAAATCCTATCCTATGCAGCATTATCTGAGCCATGAAGCAGTATCCAAATGAGCATTCTTTATCCAAACATCTTATCTTATCACAAGATAATCCTTGGTATCCTTTGCGTATCCATCCATCCGTACACTTATCTAAACATCCATCCATTGCATTCCATATGTTGCTAGACATTGGGGGCAGATATGTACATCTTGCTTCAGGAATAAAACTTGATCTATGTCCTTCAACTTATGTGGTGATCCAAACATTGGTAAACGTGAAATCAAATTGGTCAAGCATCTGCAATCCAAAATCCGAATCACTAGCCCATGGCATATTTTGACAAGAACATGTTCTTTATCAAGTCTCCATCTTCAATCAAACATCAATCCAAACAATCGATATCAGTCACATCTAAGCACATCCTTCAACGTCACATCACATCATTCGAACAACTTTCGTTCCAAACCAAGCTTTATCAATCCCGATCAATCCATCCTTGCATTGTTGTGCATCCTCAACAATGTTATCCTCATCAATCTCAATCAATCCATCCATCCTTGCATTGTTGTGCATCCTCAACAATGTTATTCTCATTAATCTTGATCAATCCAATCCTTGCATTGTTGTGTATCCTCAACAATGTTATCATCATCATCAATCCATTGACTCGATCGTTCAAACTTAGCTTGGTTTTCAGCAAAATCTCAAATAGAGTATTGATATCATCATTCACATCCATATCCAAATCGTCAAAATCATGCGAAATTCCAAAAACATCATAAAATTAGAAAATCCAAAAACATCCAAAACATCAAAAAATTCAAAAACAAGTCAAAAATTAGAAAAATATCAAAAAACATTGGAATCTGAACTACGTCATCTCTGAGCTTAAACATAGGCAAGGCTAATCTCTGATTAGTCCCTGAGACATCAAAATCCAAAAACATTCAAAAAAACATCAAAATCCAAAAACATTCAAGAAACATTAAAAACATCCAAATATTTGAAAAAAATCCATCCGTCTCATCTCGCTTGCACCCACAATAATCAATCATCCATAATAAATTGATCATCACCTTCATCCTTTGGCAATGCAAATAGAAACAATCATAGCAGTCAGCAATAGCAAACTTCAATCGTAAAATATAAATTGAAACAACAAACTGTTAAAACAAAATCAAACTCTTGATCAATCGCAAACATGTCAGTCGACCTTATATCAACAACCTATCAATCAACTTATCAAACCATCATCATCCTGTACAATGCATGTCCTAGGATATATCATTTTGACAATGGGCATCATTTTGGATGTCACTTGGATTCCTATCCTATCAAAACAAATCCCTTTGGCTAAAGGTATGAAAAACATTGGCTTATTTGTGTACTTGGTCTTTTCTTTTCATTTATCTTATTGCACTCATTCCAAGGACCTCTCGATGATATCCGACCGAAGGATTTAGAGAGATAGGAATGGGGAAATGATCATTATTCTTTTGTTTGTTGTGCTTGTTGGACATTCTTGTAAAATAACTTGGTGAATACTTGCTTTGTTAGGTACGCCCTAGCAAGGTTTCCATATGTCAAGTGTGAACAAGAATACTCCTATCTGTTTGTTGAGTCAAAGTCCATCACACTAAGTACAACGCCATCCTGGTCCTTCATACCTTGATACATCATGCTTAGACGTGTTATCAAACATAAAGTAAGTGACCCTTTGAAAATCCCAATCCTTGATAAGCAAATCATCCATCTATCATTCTTTTCTTATCATCATTTCTCATCATCTCTAATAAAGTCTCGACCAATCATGGACTTGTTGGATCCTCTTGTCATCATCTCATTTCGCGGCTAACATATCATCACTAATGCATCCATCATGCATCCATCCCGTGATCTACAAACTCACAAGATACCACATATCATTCATATCATACATCATAGGAAACATCGATCATTTCACATGCATTGCATTTGCATCATCATCATAATATAGATCTGTTAGTCTAAGCATCTCATAAATCATCCATTGCATAATCACAAAATATCACATCATCAATCTCATCCATCTCATATCATATCATCATTTAAGTTGTTTAGAATAATATAGATTTGTTATTCTAAGCATCTTGAAATCATCTTTGCATCATCATCCATAACCACCCCTTTTGAACCTCTTTATCATGAGATCGACCCTCAAATTGAATCTTTTTGATCGATCTCTCGAGGGGGCAATGTACCAGTGTACTTCTTTCCGCTGGGGCATCCGAAAAATCATGAATTTTTTTAATTTCGATCGTGGAAAGTTTATTCTTTGAACCAACGCAACAAGTACATTGCTTCAAAGAGGGGCAAAATATAGACATGCAAAATTAACATTATGCATTCGATCGGATTCAGTCAAATTAGGTCTCACATTAGGCCCATTCATCACTTTCATCCATTCATTAAATAATCTCATTTATGAAATAAACATTATCATTCAACCTTCATCTTGCATCATCCACTTAATTAAATAAATCAGGACTTCATTTAAATCAAATCCTAAATCATATTCCATCATTTTTCTAATTCAAATAAATCAATTGTCAAAGTCTTAAAAGTCAAATCATCTAATCAACATTAAATCAGCATAATCATCATCTATTTAATCTAACCCTTATTAAATGTTAATCCCATCCCACTTGCATTATCTAGATCTAGCCACTTGCACATATAAATCAATTTATTGATTTATTAAAACACTCATTTTCCCTCAACATGACAAGTCAAACATTGCATTTATTGTTGTTTTTCTTGTCCCCCTCTCAAAATTTATTGCAAATTTGAATTCAAATTTTCCAAATTTAGATTTCTGACTGATATCTAGTGCTTCCACTTGGTTAGATAGTTTTTATTGAATATTTTTCTTTAATCAAGTTTCAAGTCAATCAAATGACAATTAAGAAATAGCACCATATAACGCATAAATTTTAATCAGATGTATTGAAATTATTCTTTTTTTGTTGGATCAAGGACTTCAATATCTGGTGCACTCATATTTTTAAATTTTTTTATAATATTCTATTTTTCCACTTGTGCAGAACATAGATTTTTGTTTTCGATGAAAAACCTATATTTAATAAAACTTAAAAACAGATAGATAATAAAACCAAAACATACTAAAATTATATTCATTGGATAGCTCGTTCTAAAGGCTACTCGATTCCAAGTTTGGTTTCTAAATATTCCCCCATTTTCATCCCCAACCGGAGCTTGAAAGCGTAAAATTTTAGGTTTTTTGTGTGAACACATTAAAAAATTAGGGAAAAAGGGGGTTCTAGCGAACCAGGGGGGTTCTAGCGAACCAGGGTTCATTCGAACCCCCACAAATATGCATTTTTCCTTTTTTTTTGGGTGGTAAATGTGGGCCCAATAGTTAATGGGTTCGCTCGAACCCTAGTTCGGTCGAACCCCTTTATGGTTTGGTCGAACATGTAGCTTCATGCGAACCCCTAAAACCAATTTTTTTGCCATGGGGTCATTTTTTCTCAAATTTCCTTCCTCTTCAAAAGTGTAAACCACTTATGTGGCTTCACCCTGCATTTTATCATATTGAGCTTTGATCAAGGATTGGGAAAGGGTCACTAGCACATGTGACACCAATCCACTATGGGATAGAATTTGACTCTTGTTTTTCTCATGCTTTCACTTAGCTTATGTTGATAACTTACTTTGTTTGCATAGATAACATGAGCAATTATTTCATAGGGATTCTATATCTGATTTTCTTGACTTAACTAACAATACTCAAGCTTGTTTGTTTTTGAGCAAAATGTAGATTTAGGGTCTACAGTTTGTATTAGGCCAAGTCTGAAGAAACTTCCATGAACTACCCACCAACTAACCTTGTCACTAGCATTTATATTGACCATCACTACCACATGTTTGATCTTACCACTGTCACCATTATCTCTGTCAATCTGCAATCTGTAATCAGATAGTAACTAAAAATATTTATCATCACATGACACATGTGTGTTGTATTCATAACATGAAACATGTTCATACTGAAAATAACATTATGTGTTATTCATCTCATTTTCATGATCCACCAAGATGCCTCCCAACTAAACCAGAAACTGAAAGCATTCATACTCTTCCAGGTAGTTGGCATCTTGATACTCAACCTTATTTGCGACATTTGTATCAAATGTAAAAAATTCATAAACAATTCCCTCAAGGAGCTCATCAATGTGTTGCTTTATTTCCTTAAGGCTACATTCTGATCCTATCTCAGATCCATCATCAAAATCCTCAACAAAGAGTGGGTTATCTTTGCACCAATAAGGATCATTATTTTTCATCTTTGGTGAAGATGAAAACTCATCAAATAAGGGATTTTACCTTACATTCATCTTTGACATAAATATTTATGCCTTCTCCACATGGAGATTTGAATCTTCCATATCATCGATGTATTCTAAATCATTACAATCACTGGAAAAGTATATGGATAGATTTTCAACTTCAATTTCATCATCAGTGGTTGACATCTTTGACTCATATTCTGAAAACCCTTCATAAGAATAACATTGTTCCTTCTCAAACAAACATGCATTCCCATCATTATTAGCATATTTCTCATCTGCATCAAATGATTCTATCTCTTCTTCATGAGGAAAATCACATTCAATAGATATTTGACCATACTCAACACCGTCATCATTACTGCAACAAGAGGAATCATCAATATTGTGACTATGTTCAGAATTATCAGACTGAATGCTCAGTCTTACCTCTTCCATAGGAGCATAGGTACTATAATCATCACAAGAATTGAAACCATTCATTTCATTTGCTCCATTGAGGTATTTATCTTCAACCTTTGCTCTAATCTCTTCATGTGATATCTCATTTCTTTACTCATATGGAGTAGCACAATTATTATCATTGCAAGTTGAAGACATTTTAGTCTTTTGATGATCATCTCTAATCTTTTCAAAAAGATAAAAGTACTCACACACTTGATCAAGCTTGACAGGCTTCAACTCCTTTGGTAGAGCACTCAAACTTGGTTCATAAGATTCATAAAATAAATCAATGCACATTGAATTTTCAATTTTGTGACACTTAGGAATTGCAGCCAGAGTATCCATAAATCTCTCATAGAGATCATATGATGATTCTCCTTCATTTTTCCTTATGCAATAAAGGGCTTGAGCAAAGACCATATGATCACGAATGCATGCAACTTCTTGACAATGTGTTTTGGGCTCTATGTGATCAGCATTATGGAATGATGTGTAAGCTGAAACAATGGGGGTGTAAGTGTTGACCTTCATTTTCAATTTTTTACTTACACCTTTCATCAACATTTTGTGTCTCAGGGCAGCAAACACTTGTAGAAAGATAACTCCTTTGCATTCCATATTTCAATTTGTTTTCAATGTTCATGGCTATCCCATATGCTTGATGCAAGGTTTTGGGATCCTTATCTCTCAGTAGATAGCTCATCTCATTATCAAAAGCTCCCAAATAAACAACCAAACACACTGCATCACTTAGTCCCTAAATCTCAAGAACATCCCTCAATGTTTTAGCATTTTTTTGGTTAAATTTTGGGACTAGCTCATCCTCTTCTTTCTCAATGTTCATAATTTTTTTTAGCAGATAACCAATATTAATTCTTTCACCAAACTGCTCCATGAACACTACTTTGAACTCATTCCAAGAATAGACAGAGCATGTTGGTAAATCAGAGAACCAATCTCTTGCATCTTCTTTTAAAGTCTGAATAAACAACCTCATGATCACATCCTCATGATCTATTTCAAAGTCATCCATTAGATTATTGAATTATTGTAGATGATTTCTTGCTAATTCAAACTTTTCACCACTGAATTGTGGGAAATGCTCTTTGATTTCAGATAGAATAACATTTTGGTAACCATTAATACCACTAAAATTTATGGGTCTATATCTTTCATTGTTGAAACTTCTCTTAGTACATGAAAGGGGTTGAGAACTATGCATTGTTACATTTGGGTCCACATAGGGATGCATAGGGTGATAATACATTTTCTTACAGTTCTATAAGCCTTCTTACACTATGCAATTACTTCTACAATATGATCTTAAGCTCTTATAATATAAATTCTTATCTTCAACTTACTCATGATCCTCTAAATGAGTTTCTTCAAGAACATTGCATACATAGCTCTATAAATAAATATGTCATTTAGTAATATAGAAGTATGCAAGCCTATCACTACTATTCCCTTCCTTAGTGCTTATTCTCACTCAATAGGGAATCAAATTCTTAAATATTTCAATTATGGCTTCCATATACAAATTTATGTTTGTTTGAAAACCAAAGATTGAAGAATGCCTAGATATTTGCAGCTGAAATAAGTTCTTCTTTCTAACTAGAAACATGTGCAAATCTGAGACATTCTTGACATCTTCATCATTTTTGTTGATAGAGTCGCCACCTATTCTTTACAGAGGATTAAAATTCAAACAATATGAAGCTCCTTCAAAGATGAATATTCTTCTAAGTTTTCTCCCCCAGTAGAGTCACACATATATCTTTTGAAACTTGTTCAACAAAAACATTTCTAGGTCTCAAAATTCCTCAATATCTGAACTAGATGTTCAAATTCACCAATTTCTTAACTCTGATAGTCTACAACCAGAGATTCATAGTTTCCCCAGTGGAGTCGCCATTTTTGTTGGTTCCCAAATTAGTTATCAACTTGAATCCTAAAAGGTTGTCAGGCCTTATGGTCATATTTAAAGAGAGATTTGGCCAACAAACGAGAGAGTGAATAAAATACCCCTTTCTCCCTTGCACTTCAGCCTCTGTTAAACCTGGGAGGGTGATCCCAACAGTGTTCTCTCAAATACTTGTGTTCCAAAGTATCAAACACATAGTGAGCATATACATCTCCTTTATATGCTTAACAAACACAATACCCTAAAGATATGGTTGACCTTCATTGCAGTGTATAGATTAAACATGAGAGCTATGATTCTTTGAATTCCACACACACCCACAACAAGACTGATAAGTATATTTGATTTAAAATATGATTAGTTGTTGCATTAATCAACAATGTAACATGAATAACACACTTAGGTCAGCGTCTCATCCTTGGAACAAATTCAACTCAAACACATACATAATCTAATAAATTTTTTACATCTAACAGTATATGAAGCTCTAAAATGTTGCCTTATAGAATTTTAGCATTGTGTTTTAACCTTTACTTTTTACTAGCATCCTAGCACTCAATTCAGTACAAACTTACAACCATATTCAAGTACCTACATTAATTCTTTGAATTAATAAACAAGAATAGAGGTACACATACATATAAAATTGATAGAGACAATTAAGACAACCTTGATTATATTATTCATAATCTGTAAAACTAGTACACAAGAGAGTAAAACAGTATCAAACTTGAAACATTCAACAATATTGTGTCAGTATTGAAATCAAAATTACACAAGTATTGATAGACTCAGACCCTAAAACTTGACTCTAAAATGCTCTATATTCTTATCAAAATGCTCTTTGTGATTAATTACAAAACAACTCTCTCCTCAAAAAATGGAGCAAGAACAACACTTAAGGAAAAATAAAACCCTAAATGTTTATCTAAAGAAGACACTTGGTGTATTTAGGTTCGTTGATCTGCAACTCCTTTGCTTGATAAAGACTCTTCATCCTTTCCCCTGCATTCCTACTTCATCATTAACCTATAACAGAAAAATATTCTTCTCTTGGAAGACACATCATTCCACTTTTGTTTGCAGTAGAAAATATTTGTATGTGAAAGAATAAAAATTCTTCCGTGAAATATTTTCACTCTTTACTTCACCAAGCTACAAATATTCTCCTTTGTAGAAAACTTTCACCTCTGCTCTTTATTTTCCCTTGCACATTACACTATTCATCTCTAGGAAAATAAAGCACTTAGACTTTATAAAGGGACCTTTTAAATTTATTTCCCATCATGCATCCATCCTTTAATATTTTATTTAAAAGTTCCTTAAAAGTTTTACCCAACAACCTTCAAAGATAATTGCCACTTACTGAAGTAAATAAAATTTATCTAAACAAATTTTAGTTGTGCAAATTGCTCCTTTTAAAATATTTTCCTTTGAACAATTTATCAGGCAAAAATAAATTTTACACGTGCCCCAATTTGCATATTTTATTTAAAATACTTTCCCCAGGTAAAATATTTTACTAGTACCATTTAATTCACCCCTTCAATGCTTTCATTCACCACCACTTTAAAAATGGAAAATTTTAGATAAAATAAAATTACCCATGCCTGTCAATTTTTCACTTTACATCTTAAATGTTAACCTCTCTTTAAATAATGAAAACCCAAATTTTATCAGGCGACATTTCATGTTTTAAGGCTTTTCCTTTAATCATTTTTATCGGGCCCACCATCTACTTCATCCATCGCTTATCTCTAATGTAATAAGCAAGAGAAGACACCAATTAGTGATGGATGAGAAGCATCACATATCCCTAATGTATTTAGAAGAATTTATATCAATTAGTGATACTCGATGAAGAAAGGCTAGCCCCGCTCATCATGAATAAGCATGGAAACAAAAGATCAAATTAGAGAAACTCGATGCAAAGAAAAATGGGTGGTATTATCCATCGCTAATGCAGTGAGAATGATACACATCAGAACAATGATGAACGATACACCAAAGTTGAAAATTTTCAGAACTCATTCCCCTTCATCATTTCTCAAAATACCTCATGAACTGCTGCTTTCTCAAAAATCTCAGGCCACACCACATAGGCATATCTCCCATCATGAATATATAAAAGGAAAGAGTATTCAAATGCACGATACATGATGGAGAGAACACAACATCGCTCCATCGTGAATTTGATGAGAAAAAGAGCTTCAAACCAACAATCAGCAATGAGTTCTCCCGTGAAGCCATGCTGTTGTGACTTCACCAATACAAAGCAAGAATTAAACTTACTTTCCCTCATAAACATTTTAAATGCACTTTATACTTTCTCTAAATTCCTGTTTGCATTTTCCCAATATTAAAAATATTTTAAATATTAACATTTGAAAACATTAGAAAATGGGCAAGTTTTAATTACACGTACAGCCCAAATAGAGAAATTTCACTGTGTACAAACAGTGACCCCTAGAGTGAATATTTTTTGTGTCTGGCCATAATCAATTTCTTAGAGAAAACCCATTTTCTCAAACTTTTCCCAGCCATCAAAAATCAGGTACCTCCTTTGTAAACTGGCCCCGGGGACGTCATCATCGCAATAGAAGTACATTAAAATAATATATCAAATGACCTCCAATATTGATGAAGATAGATTTGTAGATGTTTCAAATCCAAACAAGAAATGGGTTGTCATTAGAATTGCAAAATTTGAAACTTTCTAGAACACCATTTTTGGCCATGTCACGATTAGAAAGCAATTAAATAACCCATCAGAATTTATCCTGAAGGCACAAAATTGAACAGGAGTGTAGAAATTTGACCCCATAATGAAATGAAATAGACAGTTTGGAAAAATAGATACGGAGGTGAAAGTTATTCAATGTCAAAAATGCTCAGTTGGCCATTTCTGCAACCACACTTGTTCAGAACCAATCAAGGCTCTCAAAGTCACCACTTTGAAAAAATATCAAAACAACTTCTGGGGGCTACCATTGGATACACTAGGTCAATTGGGTACACTTAATATGTGTTCAAGAGGGATTTTACCTGATTTGATCACATGTGCGAGATATTAACGCTCAAAGTTGTCGTCTCTGAAAATTTGGAAATGCTGATTTTGAAACCCTAAAAAAGTTCATTTTGAATGGGCTTTGAAAATATAGAAAATGAGAAGCTCGGGGGATACAAACCTACCAATTGGTAGATAAGAATATATACAATCATGGGGAACAACCACTTTCATATGCAGGTTAAAATGTTACAAAATAAAAATTCAAATGTGAGGCTACTTTTTGTAAATTTGACACTATCTAGTTTTCAAATCTGAAATTTTTGCAAATGGATTCATGGGGCTATGCCAATTGACATGGGGTTTCAAAAAGATGCAGAGAATCATGGAAAAATATCAGTTGGGCTTAATACTTAGCAGGCACAAGATACATCACAAAGATGGCCTACTCAGAAAGGTGCAACATGTGTAAACAACAAACCAACTTTCGAACCTTAAAACCAAGACTTCAAAAACTCACCAAAACTGATCCAAGGAGGCTGAAAATGGTCACAAACCATCTCTAATAGGTGCTCAACACTTCCTCAAAGTTAATTTTCATGACAATTCATGGGTGCCAAATTATAAGCTCCCAAAGTGAGCTACTTAGGCTTATTCTACAAGGGTACTTCTAAGTGCATTAGGAAAATTTTTACATGGGCCCTCAAAATTTAGCCAAATTTTGGAGGTCCCAACACCATTGTCTATCTTTAAATTAGGTTGAGATGGAGCATTACTTGTACTGGGAGTATTAGAAGCTCGGGGATGCCTTCATTGAAGATGACCATATTCATCACAACTGGAAAGTGAAAGGTAATGTCTCATAATCTAAGAGATGAGTCCAAGAGGGAGAACCAACAATCATGTCACCTGATTCTAGCAATAGATGACTCAAATCAAGCTTTACAAATACCCGTGCATAAGAAAAAATCCTTTTATTTAGAGTTTGTTGAGAAGGACCAATGGGTTTTCTCAGCAACAAACCAATCTACTACAATATGTCACTTCTCCAACATTCAAGTGGCAGCCGAGAAAGACGAACCCAAACTAGGACCCTAGAAGGTAACTTCTCCACCGAATTAAAGCCAGCATGCCATGCTTTTATGAAGAGACCCACATGATTAAAGAAATATGGTCCACCTTCAATAGCCCTGTTTCGATCAGATATACATGAAAAATCCACCATAAAAAAGTTATTTGCGGCCATCAAAATATCAAAGTCTCCTTCCATGTTCCATGTCTTGTAGATCTAGGTATCGAGAAATGGAAGAGAAACCCTCAACCTCATGAAATTATAAATCAAAACATGATTGTTGTAGTATTCTGCATCTTCAACCATCGACTCTGATTGGATCACTAACACTGACTACTCTTGGGCCCTCTCCAAGCACCCATTCACCTTCTGCAATTTAAACTCCCCATTTCGTTCCAAACTCGCACCCAAATAAGATGGGATTAGAACCCTTGAGTCAACACTAGATAAAAATGAGGGTTGATCTGCCTTATCCACATACATATGCATTTCCATTCAGCCAAAAATGGGGCTCTTGGAGTACATCCCCACCTCAACCAAGCAAAGGGTGAGCTACTCTCCCAACAAAATTAACCAAGGAATGAGATACCAAGCAAAATAAATAATAAAAAACCCACAGATTGTTTCCCAAGCAAAGCACATAGAGAATAAATACCACACCCCAATGTAGAGGAAAATTCCCTCAAACCCCTGCCAGTAGAAAGGAATAATTAGGAAACAAATGAAAAGAGGAAACTTCAAAATGGCCACCCTTGGCTGCACCCCACACACACACTTAGATCCCACCCCACACAAATAGATCACTCCCAAATCCAAAGACATGGCTAGGGCATCGATTCCCTAGCACACCTGCAAGCACTCCCAAGCGACATCGTACCCCATCAATCACCAGCCCATATTTAGTCTCCTTTACTACAAATTTAATGTAATGATTTGAATGCATATTTAATTTGATAAGGTTAACTAATGAATCTCATTGAATACTGATTCACCTCCCTCTCAATATTCTAGGTGTTTAACACAACTATCCCATCCTCTAATGGATTTTTCGTTATTTTGCATATCTACTCTATTTCAACCTTTAAATTCACAGTTTTAGGTCCATATTCAACTACAACGATCTCCTTGCACCATTTAACAACCTTCCCCTCTTCTTCCTCATTCAAAATAGTTGGCTTGGTCCTTTCCTTTTGGTGGAAGTTACACCAATCAACCTATTAGTCAGTGTAGTTTTTGGAAGGCCTCACTTCTTTGTTTCCCCCCTCGTAAAAAAAATATTGTCTTCAACATCTTTTATGGCAGCTGGGCGGGTGCATGAAGATGGGTAGCCAATTTCTCACCAACTTTTTAAAAAGTTTTGAAAACTCATAATGCGAGTGAATTATAACACGAGTGTGTTATAACACGCTTGTGTTATGGCTTGGTGTGTCGAGGCTAAGGCTTGGCCACAACAAGCCCATAATGCAAGCATGTTATAACGCAAGTGTGTTAGCTCACATTATAATGCACTTGTGTTATGACCTATTAAAATAAAATAAAATAAAAATTGAATTCATTCTTGCACTTGACTATGTTTTTTTATTTTTCCCACGACCAAAACCCCAATTTCTAGTGCTCACATTCTATGAGGAGGTATTTTGCAAAATTCTTCATCAGCGGTTTCTATTTCATCGCGAGGATGCTGCCATGTTGATGAGAAGGTGTGAGAGGTAAGGATTGTTTTTTTTTGTTTTAAATTTGCTAGTTTTAGGTTGTTTTTTTTTGAATTTGTAGGAGATGTTAATCAACCTACAAACCCTCCTCAAAATCCTGAAGAAGCACAACAACAACAAGAGGAACAAAATCCTGAACAAGCACAATAAGAACAACAAGAACAAAATACTCAAGTTAATCAACCACAACATCAATCTCCTCCACCAATCCCTCGACATCCTCCTGGAACTTAGCAAAAATTAATGAGTGAAATTGAGAACAATAAAAAATAAATTGAGGATTTAAGATCAGGAGGTTGAATGATCCAAACGGTTCAATCGCTGAAAGAATGACCCTAGGAACTTCATTGAAAGAAATATTAAAACATGTAGATTAAATCAACAAAAAATTAACAAGTTGGTAGGATAGGAGGTAGGCAGCTAGGGCTTATTACCAAGATAAATTGTCATTTAAATATGTAAAATATTTAAAAATTACAATAGGTGATTTGTGCGCATTATTCACTAACCCATGGTAAAATGCAAATCTTACCCTCAATATGAAGAGGTTTCCTATTCATTGGTGCCACCACCAATAGATTATGATTTTTTTGGGGATAGGTGGTACATGGTTTTTGATGAACCACCATGCAAAAATTGTGAAGTCCCATAGTATTTCCTTAGGAAACTATACTGTGAGTTCATCTTGAACAAAATCTCAAATTATTTTGATATGAGGGACTTCTAGGGGAGAGGTTGGGGGTGGGCTCAAAATAGACCCGGTGCACAAAAGGATCCTATGCGGCAAGGGAGATGACCTTTAGCTAGGTCGCCTCATGAGCACATTTTCATCCCTTTAGTCGCAAAGGAGAGTGCCAACATAGAGATTTTGTAGGCCATCAGCTTTGTGACCCAGATTATCATCCAGCATGCCATCCCTATTCTATAGTGCCATCTAGGGGAGTCTTCGAGTGGTGGGCTTCGATCCCATTTGTGTCAATCTTGTAGGTTGAATTTTTCATACATGACCCCACCGACACTTAGGAGGTTGATATGCAAGATCCATCTATAGCTATGGAGATGGCAAGGGCAACTGGCATTTTGCATGAGGCCTATGGCATTGATACTCAGGTAAAAGCTAGCATGTTGATTGAATTTAAATTATTCAATATTGATTTTAGAATGCAAGATTAACTAATTTAATTTTATGATTTTAATAAAATTGTAGGGTCACAGTGCTGATACTGGATACACTAGCCCCACACCTATTTATTTCTCCACTGCAACGACTATTGAGTTATGAACTAGTAAACAATTATAAATTTATTACATGTTAATAGCATTGTTTTATGAATGGTATTTTAATATGTGATTTTGGATGTTGAATAGGATAATATTGGAGGTTTCGAGGGAACACCTCCCAGTGCCAGTTGATTTAGTCAAACCTACACATAGGTAATAGAATAAATATTTTAACTAATGAATTGAACTTAATAGATTTGTGTAGTTTATATTCATATTGTTGATTACGTTACATTGCACATCTTTCAAACTCAAAGCATTACTTCACATTCCATAACTAATAACTAGATGTTGATAGATGAAAAATTTTGAACTACAATATATTTGTTTAGAAATTTAGCATAAGCAGTGATGCAATTACTTCACATAGCATAAGTAATAAGTCTAGGAGTAGCTTCCAATTGCATTTTCTTGTCATGGAATTCCATGAGACCACCTTTTATTGAGGCATCTTTTCAAACACTTCACTTCCTTGTCCATGCTATGGATGCTTGGAAGGAATATATGAAAGAATAATAGCAAGCAATAGCATAGACAAGGCAATGAGTTGTTTAAAAAAATTGCCTCAAATAAATATGGTCTCATGGTCATGTCCATCACTATGAGACCCAATTTATTTGAGGAACTTTTTCAAACAACTCACCGCCTTTTCTATGCTACCAAATTTTCCATACATGTCTACCAAAGCATTTTATCAAACAATTCATTTCCTCCCTACTATGGCTAAAAGCTTAAAAAAGGTGCTTTCCAACAAACTATGGATGTTTGGAAAAAATCTATCAAAGCATAATAGTAAGCAATAGCATAGAAAAGGAAATTAGTAGTTTGAGGAAATGCCTTGAAGAAATGTGGTCTCATGGTGATGGAATTCCATTCCATCACCATGAGACCACATTTCTTCGAGGAATTTCTTCAAATAGCTCACCATCTTTTCTATGATACCACATTTTCCATACATGTGTACCAAAGCATTTTATCAAACTACTCACCTCCTTGCTACTATGGCTAAAAGCCTAAAATAAGCGCTTTCCAACAAACTATGGATGCTTGGAAAAAATTTCTATCAAAGCATAATAGTAAGAAATAATACCATAGAGAAGGAAATAAACTGTTTGAAAAAATGCCTAAAAGGAATGTGGTCTTATGGTGATGGAATACCATGATGTGCATTTGTTTGTAATGACATTGTTATCACCTGAAGTTGTACCCTTGTTGAGCCTGATGTTCAACACCTTAGTGTAACATGGGAAGACCTCCAAAGATGTGGGTCACTTGTAGACAGAGGTCAACCTCCAGAGGAGTCCGACTTCCTTTGGTGTCACCTAAACTATCAATATGGGATCGAAAAAGGGAGAAGGAATGCATAAATTAAAACTAAATTCTAAGGTGATGCACCGAAATGACAAGAACAATGAGATACTCAATTTACACTTGAAAACTGATGATGAACATAAGATTATACATCAAATTATGTGAGCCTTGCACTAATGTTTCACAAACAGGTTCGATTCACATACTTTTTCCAGAGAAAAAAGAAATATATTCACGGATCAGAATCCATGTGTGACTAAGTGACACAATTTGTAATTTGTATAATGATACTTTTGCAAAGGAAGGCATGAAACACAGGATAAAGTTATGAAGGAATGAAAGAAATTCACAAAAATAACTTGATCATGAACCTGAAATGCACAACATTTCTGCAACAACAAGATGGAAATCCAAACATAAATAGTCACCAAGGCAAAATTTATACATCATGCTCCAAAATGAGTTACAAAATTCTACTAATCTGAGTGAGGACTGTAGAAGTCACAGACTTCAGAAAAGTATCCGTTGAAGTCCTTTACAAGAAGGAAAAAAAGCCTTATATATCAGAGTGTCGCCCCCCTAGGGCTTACAAAATATCCATCAAAAAGATCAACCTTTAGATTTTTTCATGTAGTTAATGCTACACCCTGCATGTCCTAATGTTCATGTCGGTGTGAAAGATTTCCCTTGGAGAAGCCTTCAGATCTTTTGCTGCATTAATCCTTCTGTCTCAGTGTCTTCTTGAACCCCCTCAATCGAGCTACTTTGAATGTACCCCCTACATATCGAACTAATTCATCATTTTATCCTCAGATCAGCTCCACGTCACTTATGTTCTGTTGCTCTCATCCACAGGGGAAGTCAAACAGTCAAATTGTCAATAGTTTGTATTTGGTTCCTTCAGATTAGTCAAGCACACTCCATGTAGACTTTCGGGTTGTCAAAAGCTTCTCCTGTTGAATCGCATGTTGGTGAGACACTAATCGTGTCTCCCTGATGTGATTAAATCCTCCTGCAACCATCAACATAACATGGAACTGTCACTGAGAGCTCTTAGCTAGCCCAACAGATCATACTGATATCACCTCTATGGTTGCCAAGACAATTGTTATCGAAGAGACCTCTTACCAAGCTCCCTCTCTTTCACTGAGATCTCCTTGTCTTTCACTGTGACTCCCACCAGTTGGGAAGACATCTCCCCGAGCTCCTATTTCTTCAACGAGACCACCAGCTTTCAGCGAGACCTCTTGCCGAAGGAAAAATACTTTGGTGAGCTTGCTTCATTTTGGGGAGACTCCACTGTTTCGGAAAGACCTTGCACCAAGATCTCCTTCCTTTTCCGACACCACCTCCTTCGTCGCGTCTAGTTGGTGAGACCTCTCCCGATCGGTAAGACCTCTTACCGAAGCCCGCTCACATATGCCGAAGGGATCCTGCTTCAGTGAGACCTTAGTGAATTGGCAAGAAATTGTAGCAAGGTCTTTTTGTTGTCCCGAAGACATCCTCCTTTTTTTCCAAGACTTCACTCTGTCAGTCAGACCTCACATCAATATGACTTTTATTGGCGAGACCCCCAGCTTTCGACGATACATTAATTATCATTGGGACTTCATGGCGAAGGCATCTCCTCTCACTGAGACGTTAGCCTTTCGGTAAGACATTATACCTATGGTCCCTCCTTTTGGAAAACTATGATGTCTTTTTCATTGAGACCACACCAAATCGGTGAGACGTCTTGTCGGTAGCACCTCCCTACACCGATCTTTCCTCATTCGCTGAAACATCTCCCCGTCGGCAAGACCCTTTGCTGATAATTGCATCCTTTACCAAAACTACCTTCTTCATCGCATCTAGTAAGTGAGACCCAAAGAAGTCGCCGAGACTTCACCCCGAAGGAAAACTCCCGCTGATATGCATATCCTTTTGTCATCAGGACAATGATCGGTGTCTTTCCGAAGGCAAACAGTAGGTGAAATCCGGTCATCATGACATTCCTGAGGTCTTGCCAATAGGAACCTGGAAGCATATTCAACTAAAATGAATTATGGGTTGGGGAGACCCAGATAGTCTCATGCCGATAGGATCCTTAATGTGAAGCATTCAGACTTGATGGAACCCCTGCTAGTCGGCAAGACATCTGATATGGTCTTGTCAACTTTTTCCTTAAAGAAAAAAAATTAAAAATGTCAAACTGACTGGGGCCGACCCCTCGACTGAGCTCCTTATGAAATGTCAGCAGATGCATGATGTAACCCCTGATGTGAATGTCTCATTTGGCTTTCAAGAACACATGAAACATAGATTGCCTTGCCCAATTGAGCCCGTAGGTTAAAATTGGGTAACAATTCTGGCGACCTTTGCTAGATGTTTTCCCGCTAAACATGGAATCCAGTAGCCTACCTGCTTATCCATTAGGCATGGAGTCATTGGGGAAATTCAGGAATAGACTTGGAACAACTTTTTACATTGGAACTTGAGATATAGATCACCTGGAAACTTATTGAAGACAAGAAAAACTGCATAAGGGAAACTATTTAACTATGTTGAAACAACACTTAGGGAATGTAAACTGCATCTAAACCTACCCTACACTAACCAGTAAGAAATTGGTCAAACAAACCCATTGACAGGTTGGGTGAAATAACTGCTCTTTCTAAAAAAATTACAATGTTTGCTATGCTAGAGAACAACTAAAGAGAAATGAAGCATGCATGACAATTCAATGGATGGCTGCAAGATCTCTTGCAGAACATATTCAAGCTTACTAACCTTTTCATATGGAATGTAAGAATTCTCGTTCTAAGGTGGAAAGGTAACTTGAGTGCGCTCCTCCTGAGCAGTACCCTCATGCTTGGGTGTAAGATTCGTCCTTGGTGTTGTATTGGATTCCATCTGAGCTAGGTACCTGATTGGATATCCTTTGGTAAGGGAAAATATTGAGCCTCCTTTGATCTCTTGCTCATGAACTACCATTTAATCACCTTGTTGACTGGAAAGGTATAACCCCTGTAGCTGACCTAATGGAAGAGTAGTAGCCTCCCCAATATGCTCATGCTTTCCAAAATGAACATTCACTCCTTTAATGAATAATGAGATGGCTTCCTCCGACACACTTTCAATCAATTCATCAACCTCAGGCTCCTTTATAGACCAGAATGGAAGCTGCTTATAATTCTTATCAGTACTAGGAGAGTTACACTCTGATTTAGGCTTGTCCTTTTCAATGCAAGAAGACAACAACTCAAGTGGTGATGAAGTCTCAAGTTCCCCTAGCCAGTTATGACTTGTCAAATCAAGTTCAATAGGATCTTGTTGTTACATCACTTCTTCAATCTTGTGAATCTGTTGTTCCAACATACCATGAGTGACAACTTCTTCTGATTCTTTTGATTCTTTAGCATCCAACCTTGAGCAAAATTGTTCAACGACACTTGTGCATATCTCTTCAAAAGGTTCAAAATTTCCCTCCTCATCTGGAACACACTCAAAAACATCAAAATTCTCACCTAGGAGGATAGAGTCAAGTTCAATTTCAGGTTTTTCTTCCTAAATTAAGCCTCCATTGTCTTGCTGATTATCATCTATCAACAACTCTCCAGTGCCTTCCTGTTGTTCAATCATTTGTTGTTGTTGTTTTCTATACTCCTCCATAGCTAGATGTAGCAAATCAATATTTTTAGTCTCCTCCAAGTTGAGTGGGCTGTGCTGGTTAGAGATTTTCCCTTCTTTTGCTTCCTAGATGCCAGAGCATGATTTCATTTGCATGATAGGTGAAGGAAACTCACAAGATGACTGAGATGGGACTTTCCAACTTGGAATCTTGAGAGTAGAAGACTTATTGATAGGCTCACTAAAGAGCTTGAAAAGTTTCTCTTGTTCAAAGCTAGGAAACCCACACTTGGAAGCTTCCTCCTTTATCGGATGATTCATCATTATAGAAGAAGGTGAATTGAAACTAGGAATGGAAAGGGCTTCCTATGTCTCATACCTTTGTGCTTGATAATCTGAATAGACCCGACTTCCGCCTACTTGAGTAGATAAAAATTTCATTTGCTCCTCTTTAGTTGCTATCTTTCCCTCAAGATCTTCTTCAAATTGACATCCCAACTCCTGATGCTGTGAGATAAGCCTTTTTTGTTTCTTGACATCAACCAACATGCCATACATGTAGGAGAACACCTTACTAACATCATTACTCTACATATGTTCAAACTCCTAGCTCAAATCCCACAACACATGATCAAACTGTTGGAGTAGATCCATTATAGCTTGACAAGGATGTTTTAGAGGATGATTATGTAAATAATCATATTGGTTAACATCAGAAACCTCCTCCTGGGGTTGATTTTGATTATATAATGGCTGACATAATGGTTGACCAGGAGTGGGAGGGTGGGAAACATGATGAAAATACTGGTAATCTATTGATATTGGGTCATTTGACACAAAAACAGTAGGCTGTTCTGTATAGTATGGTTGATAGGAGGACATATACACATGAATCTCATGGAATGGAAGTGGCAAGTCACTATATTACTAATAACTAGTGATTGCAGAGATAAGACATGAGGAATAACAAGCCTAAAGATCAAACCTTATTAATTGTAGATACCTGGGCTACTGGAACCAGTTGTTATAAAGTTGGAGTCGCCATGATATGCTGATATTTTACCTCTGAAAGGCTTGAAATTTACTGGCTACATATCAAAAACTAGTAGTAGACATATAACTTCCAAACTGTCTGCTCGACAGTTCCACCGGGTGTGCTAGAAACCGTTATCACTTGAAGTTGCACCCTTGTTGAACCTGATGTTTAACACCTCAGTGTAACATGGGAAGACCTCCAAAGTTGTGGGTCACTTGTAGATAGAGGTCAACCTTTGGAGAAGGACGAATTCCTTTGGTGTCACCTAAACTATCAATATGGGAAGGAAAAAGGGAGAAGGAATGCATTAAATAAAGCTAAATTCTAAGGTGATGCACCAAAATGACAAGAAAAATGAGATACTCAATTTACACTTGAAAACTAATGACGAACATAAGATTACACATCAAATTTGGTAAGCCTTGCACTAACATTTCACAAACAGGTTTGATTCAGACACTTTTTCTAGAGAGGAAAGAAAGATTTTCACATATTAGAATCCATGTGTGACTAAGTGAACACAATTTGTAATTTGTATAATGATACTTTTGCAAAGGAAGGCATGAAACACAGGATAAAGTTATGAAGGAATGAAAGAAATTCACAAAAATAGCTTGATCATGAACTTGAAATGCACAACACTTCTGTAAGAACAAGATGGAAATCCAAACATCAATAGTCACCAAGGCAAACTTTATACATCATGCTCCAAAATGAGTTATAGAATTCTACTAATCCGAGTGAGGACTGTAGAAGTCATAGACTTCAGAAAAGCATCCGCCGAAGTCCTTTACAAGAAGGCAAAAAAGACTTATATATCATAGTGTCGCCCCTCCTAGGGATTACAAAATATCCATCAGAAAGATTAGCCTTTATATTTTTTCATGTAGTTAATGCTGCACCCTGCATGTCCTGATGTTCATGTCGGTGTGAAAGATCGCCCTTGGAGAAGCCTTCAGATCTTTTGCTGCATTAATCCTTTTGTCTTTGTGTCCTCTCGAACCCCCTTAGTCGAGCTACTTTGAATGCAACCCCTAGATATCGAACTGATTCATCATTTTATCCTCAGGTCAGCTCCACGTCTCTTACGTTCTGTTGCTCTCATCCACAAGGGAAGTCAAACAATCAAATTGTCAATAGTTTGTATTTGGTTCCTTCAGATTAGTCGAGCACACTCCATGTAGACTTTTGGGCAGTCAAAAGCTTCTCCTATTGAATCGCATGTCGGTGAGACACTAATCATGTCTCCCTGATGCGATTAAATCCTCTTGCAACCGTCGGGATAACATGGAACTGTCATTGAGAGCTCTTAGCGAGCCCAAAAGATCATATCGATATCGCCTCTGTGGTCACCAAGATAATAATTATTGGAGAGACCTCTTACCAAGCTACCTCTCTTTCACCGAGATCTCCTTGTCTTTCGTCGTGACTCCCATCGGTTGGGAAGACATCTCCCTGAGCTCCTATTTCTTCGGCGATACCACCAGCTTTTGGTGAGACCTCTTGCCGAAGGAAAAATACTTTGGCGAGCTTGCTTCATTTCGGGGAGACTCCATTGTTTTGGAAAGACCTTGCGCTGAGATCTCCTTCCTCTACTGACACTGCCTCCTTCATCGCGTCTAGTCGGTGAAACCTCTCCCGATCAGTAAGACCTCTTACCGAAGCTCACTCACATATGCCGAAGGGATCCTGCTTCGGTGAGACCTTAGTGGATCGGAGAGACATTGTAGCGAGGTATTTTTGTTGTCCCAAAGACATCCTCCTTTTTCACCAAGACTCCACTCCATCGGTCAAACGTCACATCGATATGACTTTTATTGGCGGGACCCCCAGCTTTCGGCGAGACATTAATCGTCATTGGGACTTCATGGTGAAGGCATCTCCTCTCACCGAGATGTCAGCCTTTCAGCAAGACATTATATCGATGGTCCCTACTTTTGGAAAACTATGATATCTTTTTCACTAAGACCACACCAAATCGGTGAGATGTCCTATCGGTAGCACCTCCCTACGCCGAGCTTTCCTTGTTCACTGAAACATCTCCCCGTTGGCAAGACCCTTCGCCGATACTTGCATCCTTTACCGAAACCGCCTTCTTCATCGCATCTAGTTAGTGAGACCCAAAGAATTTTCTGAGACTTCACCCCAAAGGAAAACTCCCACCAATATGCATATCCTTTTGTTACTAGGATGATGATCGATGTCTTGCTAAAGGAAAACAGTAGGTGAAATCTGTTCGCCGTGACATTCCTGAGGTCTTGCTGATAGGAACCTGGAAGCATATTTAGCCAAAATGCATTATGGGTCGGGGAGATCCAGATAGTCTCATGCCGATAGGATCCTTAATGTGAAGCATTCAGACTTGATGGAACCCCTGCTAGTCGGCAAGACATATGATATGGTCTTGCTGACTTTCTCCTTAAAGAAAACAAAAAAAAAATGTCAAACTGATTGGGGCCAACCCCTCGACTGAGCTTCCTGTGAAATGTCAGCAGATGCATGACCTAACCCCTGATGTGAATGTCTCATTTGGCTTTCAAGAACACCTGAAATATAGATTTCCTTGCCCAATTGAGCTCGTAGGTTAAAATTGGGTAACAGACATTCCATCACCATGAGACCCCATTTATTTGATGTATTTTTTCAAACATATCACTTCCTTCTCTATGCCACAATAATTATTGTACATGTCTACAAAAGCATTTTATCAAATGGTTCATTGGCTTACTATTATGGGTAAAAGCCTAAAAACACATGCTTTCGAACAAGATATGGATAGGGGAAATAGTATGCATGATAGTTAGAAATATATAGTTTAATAAGTACTCATAACTTTGTTCATTATCTCATACATTATAAGTCATGACGTGGATCACTATTGTAGTTTTTGTGATTGAATAATTTGTTGTTTTATTTTCTGATGTTGCAAGCGAAGACACCTCTAAATGTTCAGATGGAAATGGAGATCGATGTTTCATTTCCTATAGAATCCTTGATGGCTCTAACAGGGGAGGTATGAGGAAAATTACTAAATTTCAATTTACATTCATTGTTATAGATGTTAGTGAAAAATCAAACCATTATTGATTCATAGTTTAATTTCTATTTTGATGGTTTGTACAGGACTTCAGCATGCCTTGGCCTGGGAATTTGAATATTTCCCTCATGGAGAGTGATCATCAGAGGGTGGTAAGTGATTATTTTGTTAAATATATCATTTTTTTAATGTAATTTCTATATATTAATGTATTTACTTCTTATTGTAATAGATAAGACTTGACCAATAACTAAACCATAGGAGGAGCACTACGAGCACTCCTCGACCATAGCATAAATGAGTGACAAACGTATCGCCATCTGATCAACAAGCAAAGGGAAAGAGTTTATTTTGAGAGCATGGAGAACAATGACTTTTGATTCCAGAGCCCTTTGTTGTATGCCTATACATGACATTTTTGTACATATTTTGTATTGGATATATTTTACATGATATGCCTATATGGTATTCTTGTAAGCTTATATGGTTGTTTCGTACCTATATTTTATACTTATATCAACATATATTGATGTATTCCTACATGGATATTTGGTTAATACAAAATTTTTTATCGATGGTGTCCATATTTGCATTATAAATACATGGTTCAATATATATGAGTTACGTGTATTCAAGTGTATACTTTACAACTTACATGTATTCCAATGTATACTTTGCAACTTACGTGTTTTCATGCATATAACTTGTATTCATGCCTATACTCTGCATTAATTTGTGTATACTATGTATTTGTGTGTATACTTCAAGGCTTACGTGTTTTTGAGTACTTGTGCTTCCCCTATTCACATGTACATGCTTGACTTATTCACATATATACTTATTAATTGGTTAGCCCTAGCATTGATCATTGTTGTCCTTCATGGTTTTTCTTGAATATTAATTGATTGATGCTAAACAACTTTACTAGTCGATGCTAAACAACTTCAATATTTCTATGAATACTAGTAGAGTTACAAATTCCAAAATTGCACAAATTGAAAAGAAAATAATAGCAGTAAATAAATGCACTAATTATTAACTTGATAATTGATTAAGAATGAGTATAAAATATATCAAGAGATGAGCCTTCTATAATGGTAACTGTCAACTAGAAAATAGGAAAAGCATTCAGAATACTTTGAAAGTAATAATCCACCCAAAATTGCAATGGGAGAGAAGTGATGTAGAGTAGGGAGGCCTTCAATTACTAAACACAAATTCAACTCAATATTATTCTACAACCCCAATGGGAGGCCTTCAATTACCAAGAGCAGGGAAGCCTAAAATTGGAGTTTTAGACTTGCCTACAGGGAAAACTCAATAAGATTCTACAACCCCAATTGGAACACCTCAAACTTAGTCAAAATGATAGATAGGACACTAAAACAACAATTCAAATCAATTTGGAGTCACCATCAGGCCATACAGGTTGTGCAACTACTCTGCAACAACAATATTCAATAGAGGGGTCACTACAATGCTTGCATTTGACACTTTTTCCATCAAGTCAAAACTGGACACTACAAGAAAATGACTCTAAGATAACAAAAAATGAGAGTGATTATTGTAGAGTGGCCCAACGTGATCCCGTAGACTCAGAAAGACAGTTCGTAAGCATCACAATTTTTGAGTAATAGCCCATCAAAGATTGCTTCCCTTTTTCACCTTGGACCCTTAAGGGATCAATCTGGTTGAACATAGCTTGAAGCGATTCCACATGTTTGGGTGCAAAAGAGGACCATTTCTAGCATAAACATACCTATTCAAACATGTTGGAACAGTCTATTTGGTCACATGAGCTACAGAATGAAAGTTGCACCACTTTGCAACTTTCAACTTGCATTTGACAACATTTTCCCCAAGTGAAAATTTGCCACCACAGGAAAATTCTTTCGAGAGAGAGAAAAATGATAGAGGTTACTGTAGAAGGGCCCAATATGATCCTATAGGATCAAACAAGAAGTTCTTAAGTATCACAATATCTGATTAATAACATGTTGAAGTTTGCAGCCATTTTGCACTTTGGACCATTAAGGGATCAATCCGGTTGAATGTAGCTAAAAGTGATTCCCCATGTTTGGGTGCAAAAGAGGACAATTTCTAGCATAAACATACCCATTCAGATGTGTTGGAACCATTCATTTGGTCACATGAGCTACAAAATGAAAGTTACACCACTTTGCAACTTTCAACTACTTACATTTGACAACTTTTCCCCAAGTGAAAATTCGCCCCAACGGGAAAATGCCTCCAAGATAGAGAAAACCAAGAGAGGTTATTATAGAGGGTCCCAATGTGATCCCATAGGATTAGATGAGAATTTTCTAAGCATCATGTTAGCAGAGTAGCAAGATATTGAACTTTGCATCCATTTTGCACTTTGGACTCTTAAGGGATCGATCCGGTTGAATAGAGCTCAAAATGATTCCATGTGTTTGGGTGAGAAAGAGGACTATGCCTAGTGTAAAAATACCTATTTGGATGTGTTGGAATAGTCTATTTGGTCACACGAGTTGCAGAATAAAATTTGCACCACTTTGCATCTTTCAACTACTTGCATTTGACAACTTTTTCCTCAAGTGAAAACTCTCCACGACAGGAAAATTCCTCTGAGATAGAAAAAACCAAGAGAGGTCATTGTAGAGGGGCCCAAAATAGTCCCACAAGATTAGACAAGAAGTTTCTAAGAGTCATGGTATCTGAGTAACAACATGCTGAATTTTGCAACCATTTTCCACTTTGGACTCTTAAGGGATCGATCTGGTTGAACATAGCTCAGAGTGATTTCATGTGTTTGGGTGAAAAAGAGGACCATTCCTAGCGTAAACATACCTATTTGGATGTGTTGGAATGGTCCATTTAGTCACATGAGTTATAGAATGAAATTTGCACCAACTTTCAACAACTTGCATTTGACAACTTTTTCCCCAAGTCAAGATTTGCCACCATGGGAAAATTCCTTCGAGATAGAAAAAACCGAGAGAGGTTATTGTAGAGGGAACCAATGCAATTCCTTAGGATTAGACAAGAATTTTTTAAATGTCATGGTATCTAAGTAACAACATGTTGAATTTTGCAGCCATTTTGCACTTTTGACTCTTAAGGGATTGATTTGGTTGAACGTAGCTTGGAGCGATTCCGCATGTTTGGGTGCAAAAGAGGATGATTCCTACCATAAAAATACCTATTCGGACACGTTGGAACAGTCTGTTTAGTCACACAAGTTGTAGAACGAAAGTTGCACCACTTTGCAACTTTGCACTGCCTGCATTTAACACTTTTCCATCAAGTGAAAACTAGACACCATGGGAAAACCACTCCAAGATAACAAAAATTGAGAGAGGTTAATGTAGAGGGGTCTAACATGATCTCATAGGCTCATACGAAGATTTTGTAAGTGCCACAGTTTCCAAATAATACCCTGTCAAAGATTTTTACCCTTTTGCACTTTGGACCCTTAAGGGATCGAACTAGTTGAATGTAGCTCGAAATGATTCCAAATGTTTGGGTCTGAAAGAGGACCATTCCTATCATAAATGTACTATGCCTAGCATAAATCCAGAACTTTTGATCAAGGAATCTAGTGCAGGTGCACCATGACCAAGACATGAAATTGGGGAATCTTAGTTTGGTTTCTTTGAAAGTTTGAGTCTTTAGATGTAATAATGCCATTTCAAGGAAATTATAGTGTCTAGGGGGGTCATTTTTGCGTCATCTAGGTGATTAGGGGGTTTATAGTGCAATAAAGAGTTAAATTGGAAAAGTTGTCAAATTTGTAAGTTGCAAAATTGCAACAAATTTGAATGACAATGGTTAGATTTTTTAAAAGTCATTTCTTTGGTGGTTGAAGTCAATTGGGACAAGGTAGTTGGGTTTTTTTATGTTTAAAAATGCCTCACATGGTTTTAGGTTGAGGTTGGAGATGTTGTACTCAGAAGAAGATCAATAAAAATTATTGTTTCCTTGTAATTTTCTATGTTTTTACTAGAAATTTGATGTTTCCTTGAACTGTATGGTTTTGTGTAAGGTTATTGTGCTCTCTTTTGGATCGAATTTGGTGGGAAACATACTTAGCTCAATTTTATTTTATTTTTGGTTGGATTTCAAGTGATTTTGTGCATTTTAGAAGCCAATTACTAAGGGCCATTTTGTATACCCTGTTTTAAAGGTTTTGAATGCATTAAAATGTCATATTAATCCTTCCACGCACTGTATGCTTATGTAACTAGGTGGAAAGGATTAGTTAGGGTTATAAAACATGTGTGTAAAGTTTTGTGTGCAAGGGAGGCAAATAGAGGATTTTTAGGAGATGTCGTAAATGACAAATGGTGCATTTTTTAGTGGAAAATGGTGGTTTAGCACTAGGGTTTGAATAAATCTTTGGGGGAAGCAATATATCTTGAAATTTTAAGCTTGTGCAGGCCTTTTTGAAGTTTTTTCATGCTTTGGTTGTCTATGGGAATATTTGGAGTATGGGTTTTCAATAAACCCTTCCCTAACTTGTGAAAGAAGAGGGTTTTGGGGTTTGTTATGTTAGAGGGTTTATCATGCCCTAAAATTGGAGGAATTAGTGGTTTGGAAGATTGGTTAATGCTTCCCAATGGTGTTTTTCATGTGATAGGAAGAATAAAGGGGGGTCGCTTTGTTAATTTGGCCTAATTGGCCTTGTGGACAATGTAGTTTGCTTGTTTTGTGGAAGTTGATCCAAAAGAGTCTTATGAGGGTTTGATGCATGTTGAAGAAGGTTTAAATGGGTTCCTAAAATGGTGGTTTGTTGCAAAGGTTGTTAAGGAGTTCCTAGAGTTAAGGTGGGGAAAATAGGTCTGCACACCTACAAGAGTGACTAGGTGAAAAGTTGAAAGTAAGCCAAGATTGAGTTTTGAGGGAAGGAAGGAGGTTGGAATCCTTTTGTATTGTGGAAGTGAGTTGAATTCCTCCCTGTATTGCTATTAGAATCACTTCCTATGACAACAAAACATGAAACCCTCACTTTATGCCATTCCAAAGGGGTTTGTTGAAAAAAACTATTTTAGGCTTCTACACATCCAACCAAGGCCTCAAACACCTTTAGTTATGTCTGTACATGCTTGAAGGTTCATCAAAATATGCTTCCCCCAAGAGTTTCTACAACTTATCTCCTCTAACCATCAAATTTCACTCCAAATACATAGTTTGACAATTAGGGAATCATGCCTAGGCATTCAACTTTCCTTACCTAGCCTTCCAAAGCTTCAAACACTTCAATATATGCTTTCTCATGCCAAATAAATCATCTCCCAATATTTCCTAAGACAATTTCACCAAAATCCAACATCTAAACTCCATTTTTAATCCAAAATTAACCCAATTTCCTCTGTGACAACAACCAAAACCATTCCTAAAAATTTTCCCTACTTCTAAATCTTATTCCTTCATCTAGTCCTACCATTTTGGACTCATTCCACTAAGCCACAAAGAGAAACAAGAGGTAGAGTGAGTCATTTATTCATATTTAGTCTTCAAACCTTTATGGTTGGCTGTACAAACCCACAGTCAATAATTTGACAATAAAATTCTTAAAACTCAATGAATTTCCATCACTCCAAAGACAAAACATAGCTAACACCTATCTCTACCAATTGGAAAAGCTTTCAGGACATAATACTTCTGTACAACCAATTATAATAATCTACAACATAAAAATTGAATGAAACACACAAAATTACAAGAGAAATCAGGGGATTTTTGTTATTTTTCCTTCACAAAAACCTTCAACAAACTCTTCCTTTGAGTTCCCAACATATTTAAACCTTAACCAACCTATGATAATGGCTCTAATTTCCCTTTGAATTCCCAGGACTCTTGGGCTTCTTCAAGTTTACATTTTTTTTGGAATTTTTTCACATCGACAAGTTTTCAATTTTTACAATTTAACATCATTTTGACAAACATGAAACATGAAATCCAAAATGAACCAAAAACCAACTAACATGACTTATTACATTATAAACTAGTCTAATATGACCTTATTCAATTGAAAAAACTCAAAACAAAAAACTAACTTAAGACTTCCATGAACCAAATTTGCTCAATAACCTTGGTGCCACTACACCAAATTTCAATATTTGAGTAAATCTCATTACAAGTAAATCTAATTAATTTATCTCATTTATTATCCACCATCGATTTGATTCTCTTAGATGACATCTTGACTACTCACTTAAGGATTTTTCCCTAACCCTGATTAGGGATTGTCAAATTAAATCTTGTTCGCTGATTTTAGGTATTTGTCAAAAGTCAATCTCGTCCATCCATTCAAAATGGAATTTTCTATAAAATGCTATTTTTCTCTCATTTCTATATTACGTACATAGATTAAAATATTCTGGCATATTAATACTTAGATTAATTTGGCATTTTAGAGTCACTTTTATCATAGTCATTTAGGCATAGGCATTAGGCATTTGTTCAAATCCTTCAAAGCTTGGTGTAGGACATAGAAATTTATTTGAAGATTGTTTGCTCACCAAATTTGAGGGAAAAACACGTCAACCAGCAAGCAAGGAGGTGTTACAAAGGTGAATCATGGAGGCTGCAACAACTATTTGGTATACTTGTTTCATTTACGTTTGCTTCCTTTGTTCTTTGTAATTACTTTGGGTTTTGTCTTTTACATTGATTTGATTGATCTAATCTAAACCTTAAAATAAATCCTCAGTTACATTTGCTAAACCCGACATATTTTAACACATTTTGAGAAATCTTGGAGTTGGATTCTTTTGTTGTAGGTTTTGTTTGTTTTTTGTTGTAGGTTTGACATCATTTTGGATAAAGCCCTAGTTTCCAAAGATTCAACCATAACTCTCAAATGGCTGTGTATTTTCTCACAATTTTTTTTTGTAGCTTGGGAACATTATGCACTTTCGTTCCAAAAATCAGATTTTTTGGATCTATCTACAATTTTTTATAATTGTTTTTTTGTTTTTCATGAAAAACTAATTTTGAGAGAAAATAATCAAATTTTTAAGATATGTTTACATTTCCAGAAAGCTCTCTAAATTTTAACAGGGGTCTATTCTTTATCTTTTAAATTTGGATGCGAAATTATTAGTCAAAAATAGATCTTTTAAAATTGGGTTTTAAAAAATATTTGCATATATCTCATTTACTGTTGTAGATCTAGTCACAAATTTTTTTCTACAGATTTGGGATAAAATTATATGACTCCAATAAAAAAAGCAGAATTTTTAGAGTTGATTTGTATTTTTTATAATTTTTTTATGATTTTCAATAAAAAATTAATTTCAGATGCAAAACATAAATTTTTTCTGATTTATTTAATTTTTTGGAAACCTCTTGAGATTTTAGATAGGCTTTATTCTCTGTATTTTTCATTTTACTATCAAAATTTTTTCTAAAAATCATATTTGTCTCGAATAGCTAACCCTCTAATAGTACTGATCAATTATCTTGTTAGGGTTTGTTGTTGGTTTTGTGCATGTGCAAAAAATAAACACTTCAAAGGACACATTGGATCAAGTGGAAAAAAATGATGCATCTAACTATTTTTGCAGATCAATAGTCAAAGACAAACATTCAAACTACTAATGTGTGGTCTTACAGGTTTGAATGTCAAAGACTAAACATCAAAACAATGTGCTTGTCATTTTTAGTATAAAACACATTTTATTTTGGTGCAATTAAAATTAACCTATGTTTACTATGTCTAAATGTGTTTGCAAAATGGTAGGTGAGTATGCTCTCACCTTGTGAAAACTCGGTGATCAGAAAACTAGACCCATTTTTATCTATTTTTACCTTCACGACTTGGTATATCGGAGTATCCTCTCCCCTTACGCTCTCGGGCGATCTTGGGTGTAAGAGAAATGGTTACCAACTCTAGAAATTGGGCCTACCTAGGGATTTCATCACCCCAACGTGACTCAAACCAGTAATGGAGCTAAGGCCAAGCTACCCCCGACTGGTATATAAATGTGAATCTTAAGGGAAAACCTAAGATTACGAGTGCAAATGTGTCATACGGACAGAGTAGTACTCCCTTAAACCCTGTTGAGCTTAACCTCTTTAGGCTAGAGTGCCACCTAATTGGTGATTAATCTCTTGCCCCATGTATGGCCACTCAAACGTGGGTCCCAAATTAAACACCTTGTGTAGTAAGCCAAAAACCTTCTATTTGCTAGCCTAGCACTGGTCGGTGTGAAGGCATCCACACTTTCACAGTTTGTAGTAGAGGTGATCAATCTGCCATGGGAGTTTCATGGGGTTTGGAAGCTTGGTTGTCCTGAGAAGAGAGTGCACTGTAAGGGGGATCCTATGCAGCCAAGCTTATGAATTCACATGCTACAGATATTCGATTGGGGAAATCCACGTGGAATCTAGTGAATATTGTCATGGCCTAACCTAGGATTGTACTTATCTGATGTGTGATTGGTTACATTCAAAACATTGTGCTTGTCAAGTGCTTGTTGGATTACTCAAACATTATACACAACAGTCACAAATCTGGACACAAACAATCGACCTTAGACAACTCAAAATTTTCAACAAAACATCAAAACACAATCTCAGTCCTCATTTTGAACTTAGACTTGACATTTTCCATCATAGTCCTCATTTGGCATCTACACTTGGCATTGGTCATTTTCCTTAGTCAACATCTTCATTGTCATCTTAGCATTTGGCATCCTTTCTTGACAATTTTATCACCTTGCATTAGTCATTTCCCTTGGACAAACATCATTATCACTTTGCATTTAACATCATGACATCCACCACCTTGTCCTCCCTTCACCAAAATATTGATAGGCTTGCAAATAAAGTTGAATACCAATTAATTTGTAGAGGTCAATACCAACAAGCCTTAGACATTAGGAGACAATTCCTCCAAACCAACAATCCATGAGTCTTAGTCCTCCATCCATCTACCCTCACTACCAAAATTCACTTAATACGATTCATGACATTAGTCCACAACAAACATCCATTACTCACTCTTTTCCTTACTTTGACAAGGGAAGCCAGCTATCAACTAGTCCATTCCAAAACTCCACATCATATTCTAACCCTTCACCTATCAATCCCGTCCAAGTCTACATGCCTTATCAACTATCTACCAACACATGTCACATCCCCACATCATACCATATTGATTCAGCCCAAGTCTCCACATCCCATTTTAGTCAACCTTACTCCAATCTAGTCCAAGTCCCTATGTCATATCCTATGTCATTACCAACTAATATAGTTGAATTCCCCATGTCACATCATATGTCATCACATCCTACTCCAGTCCAAGACTCCATGTCATATCCTGTCCAAGTCTCCACGTCATACCCTAGTCCTTCACATACTAGTCCAATGCAAGTACCCATGTCATATCCTAGTCCTTCATATACTAGTCCAGTTCAAGTTCCCATGTCCTATCCTAGTCCTTTAGTCATTAATCCTTTTCAAGTCACCCCCTCACAAGCCACATCTAGTCATGAAAATTCTATCATAGTCCAAAGTCAAATCCCATTTAATAAACTTGAGGATACATGTCAAAATGAAAGTCCAAAGCATGACCTTATAATGTCACCCTCATGTCAAGAACAAGGTAGTCCATCCCATGACCCTATCTCAAAGTCCATTCAAGATGTCCTTCAAAATAATCATGACATCCAAAACACCCCCCATCCTTAACAAAAATTCCATTTCTGATTATATCATCTACAACAACCCCATCTTTGACCAAGACCCTATTATTGACAAAGAAATCTAAGACGATCCACTCCTTGACCTTTACGCCATTCATGATCAAACACTTGCCGACCCTATAAAGGCCTTGAATATTGACACTTCCCACGATGAGACACTTGCCTCCATGGGACACATAGATGATATTCCTCCAGAAAAAGAATCTTCCACTAGGGACATGCTTGCATTTGATCAAGTTATAGCTGAAATCATTAGACTCTATGACACTAAACATAATGATGGCTTCGACATTTCCTTGGAAGCACCAATAGAATCATCTAAACCTGACATGTCACATGATCAAACCAAAGATATCAGTCAGAAATATGTCCAATATGACAATGAAGCTAAGACACTTTATCAGCTAGGGTCATCTATCTTTGTCAGAGTAGGCTTTCTTGCAGACAAAAATATTACAGGTAACAGTGTCCACATACATCATGATGGGTTAGCATCTTGATTTCAAAACAATAAATGCCCCATCACAAACAAAATCTTTCAAAGCATGCAATATCAAGGCAAAGTACTAGGCATACATGAGCAAGGCATTCAAGAACCAATACAACTTTAGGAAAATTACAGACATCAAGGTCTTGGCTATTCCTCAGACAACAAATCAAACAATGTCAGTGGTACCTCCTCGATACTGGGGGCAACTTTGTCAGATATAAAAATAAAAATGGATTCCATGAGAAATCCTTGTCATAAGATTGCTGCCAACACCCCCTCCACCCACACCATGAACCATCATTCCATCATAAATAAACCTTCCCTTTGGAAGCAACAAAAACAAAAGTCTTACAAGTCAAAAGATCAAAATCAAATGTCAAAGGCCATTGAATAAAAAAAAAGGACAAGTGGACAAATGAAATTAAAATGGATCCCAAAGAAAGATGGATCAAACAAAGACACCAAGTCAAATACAAAATTCAATCACAATGTGGAGCCACAAGACAAGAGGACTCCCACATATAACACATATCCACCTCCTTCAAAATGGTCATCAATCAAGGCATATAAAAGTGTTGGTTCCAAACACCATCCCTTCAAAATCCATCATACACCATACCAAGTTTGGAGAATAAAAAGTGATTCATCCAAACATCCAAACAATCTTTCCACGTCTACCATCATTGCTCATAACCCTACATATAGTCTAAAGTCCAAAAATTCCACCTCACACATCCGTCACATATTGGCAGCAACTCTTTACCACAAGGACTCTCATGGCACTCTATCACGATATGCATATTCTAATAAGGCCAACTCTAGTATCAAAAAGGATCACAATGACATCAATTAGTTGTACACAAGCGCTATGATCCTGACAAGACAATTCCTTCAGCAAGGTCATTATTGGCATATCATGGCACTAGTCTTTACATAGGCACCGTCAGTGGATTCAAAATAGTTAGTGGTCATCTAAAGTATCCAAACATAAAAAAAAATTAAAAAAATTGAAAAATGATAAAAATCGTCACCTTGATGAAAACCTAACAAATAGGCGCCTTGGATAAGTACCATGATGAAAACCTAACAAACAGGCGTCATGTGTAAAATAAATCATCTATGTGGACTCTTACACTTGGGGGCAAGTCGTCTCATTTCCCATGCCTTCCTCATGACATTTATGTCCATCTAAGCCCTATAATTTCCATTCACTTTCCCACTTACCTCGGTCTTGACATAAAAATGGCACACATAAATCATGGCATTAGTCACAATCGTCACATCGGTCAAATAAGTTAGACGTAGTCAAACTCACACACAAGAAAGTCATTCAAAACGTTAATGTCAAAATTGGTCAAAATTAGACAGCACAGTCCAATCAATCATACAGTCAACATCAGTCAACTTGCCAAAACATATTAGTCAAAACAACGTCAATCTCATCACTCTTTGGCCCTCTTCAAGATGTGTCCTTCTTGGAGTTTGACCTCATCAAAATGTCCTTCACCTTTTCAGGATGTGTCCTTCCTGACAATAGGCCCCGTCAAACTATCAACACCGTCAAATTGGTAAAACTCTTAAACTGTCAAAACTGTCAAACCAACAAGAAATCAATCTTTGGCAAACAAACATTGGCAAACAAAATTAAATGGCTGAAGGGTTTAGAGGTGCGATGACGTCTCCTAGCCTATTTTATTTTCTTTAACTATTGTTTGTGGATTGTCTCGACAAAAAGACTGGGGCAACTTCGCCCTTAGTATGAATTAGGACATTCCTTGTCTGTGATTGTCTATTTTTCAAGTGGATGACCTTGCACACCTTGGTCTATGTCATATCATGGTGTTTGTTGTCTATTTGTGTCATTTTTATCGCCCAATGATGATTAAGAGCAATAAATATTAAAGTCTTATGGTTAGGCTTTGAAGGATTTGGTCTAGGAACTAACATGCATCTCCTTTTGTCTTGCCATCTTCTCTCACTCATCTCATATAGGCATCGCATCCAAATCATCATCCATATCTTTTGCACTAATATTTCTTTGTCTCTTCATATTCTAGTCTTCTCATCCATTTCGAGAGCACACCCATGTTCTTGGAACCTGTCTGTCCTCTCGAGGGGGCATACCGTAACCCTCCTTGTCATTCTTCCTTATCTTATTTTGCACTGGGGCATATTTGTGACTTATTTTCTTTTTCACAATGTGACATGCTACATTATGACAAAGAGGGGCAAAATTTAGACACATAAAAATGACCTAGGCCTGCAAGCTCTATTTTTACCACTTTCATCCTAGCATAATTATGACATTTAATTATGTCTTTGATCCACATTCGACTATTGATTAAATAATTCATAATTATTTAATTAATTCATGTCCTTTATTCTTCGTGATTATTAAATAAATAAATTTTATTTATTTATTAAATACGTCATTAATTGTCTGTCTTCCCTTAATTAAATAAATTTCTTAATTTATTTAATTACCCTTCTTCATTTATTTCTTCCTGATTATTAAATAAATGAATTTCATTTATTTATTTAATTATCAGTCATTATCTTCTAATTTAAATAATTATATTTAATTATTTAATTGTCAAAATTAATATTCCTCTCATTTTAAATAAATGAAATTATTTAAAATGTCATCACATTCTTAACTGTCAATTCATTTTGGTAAATAATCTTAAAATCGATTATTTATTATCTCACAAAATCATTATTTTTAATTAATTTAATTCAAAATAGTAACTAATCTTCCAAAAATCAAGTAATCGGGCAGATTCTTGATTTTCCAAATTTGATCTTCAATCCAACTCTTATCTTCTTGATTTTTTGAATCTCACAAATCAGTTTGTCTTTATCTTCTTGATTGTCGAAAATCTTTATTTTCTAATTAATTTATCTCATTTATTCTCCACCGCCGATCTGATTCTCTTAGATGACATCTTGACTGCTCACTTAAGGATTTTTCCCTAACCTTGATTAGGGATTGTCAAATTAAATCTTGTCCGCTAATTTTAGGTCTTTGTCAAAAGTCAATCTCATCCGTCCACTCAAAATGGCATTTTCTATAAAATGCTATTTTGCTCTTATTTCTAGATTACGTACATAGATTACAATATTCTAGCATATTAATACTTAGATTAATTTTCCATTTTAGAGTCATTTTTATCAATGATTTAGGCATAGGCATTAGGAATTTGTGCAAATCCTTCAAAGCTTGGTGTAGGACATAGACATTTATTTGCAGATTGCTCGCTCATCAAATCTGAGGGCAAAACATGTCAACCAACAAGCAAGGAGGTGTTACAAGGGTGAATCATGGAGGCTGCAACAACTATTTGGTATACTTGTTTCATTTACATTTGCTTCCTTTGTTCTTTGTAATTTCTTTGGGTTTTGTCTTTTACATTGATTTGATTGATCTAATCTAAACCTTAAAATAAATCCTCAGTTATAGTTTACTTACAAATAAGCAAAGTAAAAGAAGAAAAAGAAAGAGCATCAAAAATAGAAATGAAATGAAAATATATGGAAGGCACTTACAGATAGGCATTCCAGTCTCTCAACTTAGCCACTCCTGATCATACATCTTCACTGGGAGTTCCAAGATACCTATTGCACACAACACCTCTCATGAATAGAATAACTTGAAATTTGAGATGCTCTTATAATGTCTACATCATAGGTGCTCATGATAAGGTTAACTTCAAATGAATAACTTGAAATTCCCTCACCAAGCTTCACACACACTTTTTCAATGGCTTAAAATCATAATTGATATTTTTCAAGATCATCAAAATAAGGATGTTGCATTGCTTTTCTAGCTGAGATTCTCTTGGATGGCTCATAAATCTGCATTTTCTGCAAGGGGACACCAATCAATATTTAGTAGGTTACTTACAAATAGGCAAAGTAAAATAAGATGATAGCATTGCATCAAAAAAATTAATGTGCATACAAGTATAAATTAATAAGAACCAATGTGCATACTTACAAACTAATCCAACGAAATATCTGGGTCTGTTCTACTCTTTATTGTGTCAAGTATTGCCTCATGGTCAGACTCACAGACCTTCCACAAGGTCTTGTTCAAAGGTCTACCCCCATATTTGGTCAAACAAACATTGGATGCGGCAACAAGGTTCAATTAATGAAGAATTTTATGATATATGTTAAAGTCTTGAAATAGCCAATGTTTAACACTCTTATGTGGGTATACCTTCTAAGCCATGTTCTAGTAACAACAACTGAGCCTATAGGGTGTTTGATGTTTTCTTCATCTATAACTGGGGCCTTCAATTTCTTTTAAGAATACATAATGACATGAGTAATATTTTGTTCCTTCTTTGTTGTCTTCATCTATAATAACTACATAAACATGCCCTACATTGATATCTGGAGCAAATCTCTTCAAATTAGTCAACATTACAAATACACTACAAAGTAAGATAACAATATGGAATTTTAAAAACTAAGCAAGTAGATATATTACCTGGTTGAACTAGATTTGATACGTGGTCAAAGTCGACTGATGATTCCATCTATGTTAATTCCAATGCTGTAAGAGGGTGATATTTCTGAAGTGTGCTAAGATAACTTGTCAAAAAATTATCAACCCACTCCCTTGACTCACAATCATTCCAAGCTTGCATTGTACATGAAGAAAAAAAGCATGCCATCTTCTGTGTATTGATACTCCATGAACCTGCATTTGAGGTAAGGAAAGAGTGTAGCTCACTCGGTCCTATTAGTGTACAACAATCCTCATATGGTGCAATGTTAGTATCATCCATCAACCAAGAAAATCTATAAACTGAAGACATACCCTACCTATACCCATCGAAGCATTACACCACTTGATGACTGATTTTGCATCTGTCAACTTTGCACTATCTTTATACTTTAACTCTTCTTGTGCTAATGCTCTTTTCACACATTCTCCTACACCATCATGCTCCCCCTTTCCATGCCTAGTCTCACAAAAGTTCCACATATGTTGAACACTTGTAATGACATGCATCCTGCACAACCAGTAGAACATGCGGGAGTTCTTGAACTGTGCTGCACAACTATCCAACCATATTATATATTGATCGTATACTATGCCCCTCTAAGCCAAATCATTGTAGAACATCTGGATGAAACCTTGCATGAACTCTAGAGAATGTGTGCGATCATCACTAATATAAAAGTGATACTCCCTTAATACCTTCCTTTGGTCTTCTATACTATTAGCTGCATGAATGAATGCTATGTGCACAAATATCAAAACCTTTGTGGATTTGTAATACTATGATTACACCTCATGTTGTGGTTGTAGAGTGTAGTTCTCTGCAAAGTCAACTACTAATACTATGCTTCCAACTAGAAGGTGTCCTTGCATAGCTTGAATTACGTGTCCATCCATTGGGCTTTATGGGTATGCCTTGCATACTCACACTATATTGTCACGAAACATGGACATAAACTAATACACTAGAATCTTCTGAAAAACCAAATCACACCTTTTTGCTTGATACCAATCTTTTGTAATGTATGAAACTGTTTTATACTTCCCAAACTCTACTAGTTTTTGTCCCACCTCATCTTTGCTTTCCATATGTTGACATATTGGCATACACTGCAAGACACTGCAACACTCGCATGAACCATCCAAGCATGCTATCTTGTAGAATATTTGGCCATCCTCTATTTCACATAAATTTTTTGCTAAGAACTCTCTTGAAGATGTTGGTGGGGCTTCTATGCCACAATCCTGTGAAACATCATTAGTATGCAAATCTAAACATATAGAATGATAAACATTATAATGGTTAGAGAATTCAATATGTAGTCTACAACAACAAGTAGTGCATGTGTGATTTATCTTGACATAAAAAGGTTTAAGCATTTCAAAAAATATTTGACAAATACTAATTTGAGGAAAAGCCTATTGAAATTTACGAGAAAATTAAGTTTGAGTCGTATCCAAAAAAATGCTTTGGATGTGGCTCACAATTTTGACTACCAATTCTCCTTCTTAGCACATCCCTTTTATTCATAGATGGCCTTGTGATATTCTTCCAATACTCTTCAATTAGTGTTCTTAATGCTTCAACAACATTTTTATCTTTTTGTGGCAGTCTCTATGAGAATACCCATAATTCATTTGAATCAGTGCCCTCAATTCTTTGCTGCCTTTGAATGGCTCTTAATAATGTTTTTCTACTAATTCTCATTTGTTGACTCATCTTTCTAATGAGACGAGCTCTCTTTGTTTGAAAACTTACCAAAGTCAATGTAATGACATGTCGGGTGGCATTACTATCCTTTGAATGTGAGGTATTACCCACACTCTCATAAGCATCCATTAGATTCTTCACAATAGTGCTTTCACTTGATGCATTTGATGTTCTCAACCCAAGATTCTTCATGATGTGTCTATACTTTATTCCTTGCATCATTTCAACAAATAGTTGACATCTTGTGGTCTCATTTAGCCTTTCAAAGAATAATTTCCAAATCTTATCAGAATATCTTCTACAAGTGCATACTGGAATCTTACGTTCCATGTGTTGCAAAATATCCTCATCAATATTAATCAATTACTTTGGCTTTCTACGCAAAATTTTAGGTGGTGTTCTCCTAGGTACATACATCTCAACATTAGTAATTTCATCAATATTTAATTAAGGTGGGCTAGATATCATACCTTCGATCAACGGTGGAGTAGAATACATACCTTGAGGTTCATGTGGGGATGAAGGCATACCTTCTTTGTCAAATCTGAGTGATGATGTACTCTCAACTTTAGATGCGGTGGATGGTGTCCAACCATATTCACTTGTGGTAGATGGTGTCCCTCCATATTCACTTGTGGTTGATAGTGTCCCTCCATATTCACTTGTGCTTAATGGTGTCCCTTCATATTCACTTTCGGTAGATGAAGTGTCTCCAACTACGGTATCTGAATCTGTCCTACCATGACACTTTCACATTCATACCCTTTGTGCTACCAATGCATGTTCTCTTTTTGATGGTTGAGGTTCCTCTTCAATTGGCTTTTTTTCATCAATTGTATCAAATTTATTCTTTTCACAATATGTCGCCACTTGTTCTCTCTTCTTTTCTTTGAAGGTTTCATACTCTTTGTTTTTTACTTTATTCCTTCTTCATTTCTTCGACATGGCAGATAATTTTACCTGTAGCATGGTAATGAGACAAATAATAGTTCCTAAAAAATTTATCCATTCAAATAAATGAAATATATGTCATTCAAGGCTTCACAAAAAATACTTACAATCATCCTGTACTAGAAGAGTATTTCTAGCATAGATAAAGGTGGTGCAGGGGCACCATAGGAGTCCAATTTTCAAGTTTTGTCAATCTTGGTTATGTAATTGGTTTTAGGTAGGTTTTAGGTGTTGTCATCTAAATAAGGTCTTGTTAGACCATTTTCATATTGTATTAGGCATAGAGGGGTTCAAAGTTGCAAAATTCCCTAGTCTTAGTTTTGGGTGTTTGTATCAAGAGCTTTGTAAAGAGAATGATGAGTCAAAGGTGGATGAATATGAGAGAATGAAAGAATTGTTTTTCAATGGAATTCCTTAAGGAAATGTGGTAATGTGGCATTCCATGATTACAAGATAGGCTCAAAATGGAAGCATGGACAAGCCATGTTAATTCAAATTCATTGGCAAGCTAGTGGAGCATTAGGAAGCTAGCTAACTCACTAGCCTGTCAATGCGGTAGGGTTGAGAAGGTAGGGGCAATGTATTCCTCATAGAAATGGGGTCTCACGGTGATTTATTGAGAAGGTAGGGGTAGTGTATTCCTCATAGAAATGGGATCTCACTGTGATATAAATCACCGTGAGACCCCATTTCTATGAGGAATATGTTGCCCCTACCTTCTCAACCCTACCACATTGGCAAGCTAGTGGAGCATTGGCAAGCTAGCTCACTCACTAGCTTGCCAATGCGGTAGGGTTGAGAAGGTAGGGGCAGCATATGACTCATAGAAATGGGCTCTCATGATGATATACTAAGACCCCATCTCTATGAGGCATACGCTGCCCCTACCTTCTCAACCCTACCACATTGGAAAGCTAGTGGAACATCGGCAAGATAGCTCACTCACTAGCTTTCCAATGTGGTAGGGTTAAGATGGTAAGGGTTGAGAAGGTAGGGGCAGCATATGCCTCATAGAAATGGGCTCTCATGGTGATATACTAAGAACCCATTTCTATGAGGCATACGCTGCCCCTACCATCTCAACCCTACCGCATTGGCAGGCTAGTGAGTGAGACCCCAATGCAGTAGGGTTGAAAAGGTAAGGGCAACGTATGCCTTATAGAAATGGGGTCTCACGGTGATGTCTCACTCACTATCCTGCCAATGCGGTAGGGTTGAGATGGTAGGTGCAGCATATGCCTCATAGAAATGGGGTCTCACGCTCACCGTGAGACCCCATTTCTATTAGGCATACCCTACCCCTACCATCTCAACCCTACTGCATTGGCAGGCTAGTGAGTGAGCTCACTATCTTGCCAAGCTCACTAGCTTGTTAATGCTACCACATTTTGCATACATTTATATGAAAATATTATTGTCAAATAATTCAAATTATTTGTCCATGCTTCCATTTTGAGCTATGATTGCAAGATAGGTTGTACCTTTCCCCATGTTGCTAACTTAGCATTGAATAAAGAGTCTTGTAATAGTGGAGAGAATGGTTATAATCCCTTGTAGGTAGACTAATCAAGGAAACAATTAAAATATATCACAACATAAGTGATGAGGTAGGTTTAGTGATGAGGTAAATTTAGAAATAGAGATGAAAACAAAAATAGCTTCTAAGATCTATCAATGTGGGAGGAGCATATTCCAATTTTTTAGAGACATGTATGGAAAATTTGGTAGCATAGACAAGGCAATCAAATTCTTGGTATAATTGTTTGAAAAAATACCTCAATGAAAGCTTCATTGAGTGGTATGCACATCCATAATAAAGGATTGAGAAATGATGTTTTATTTTACTTCCTTAAAACTTATGCCATATATATGTGTATACAAAATGTGGAAGTATACACAAGGTAAGTCAATTGTTAAATAACAAAATGCCTCAAAGAGATGTGATTTAAAAATGTAATTGGAAAGTGTGTAGAATTGTGTAATTTAAAATTTGCATTGACAACCTAAGGTTATAATGACAAACAAACAATGATCAACATGGAATATACAAAATAAAAAAAATGAAAGCAAGCCATAATAGAATGAAAGAAAATGTGTAAATACTTTGCATACCTAAAAAAATAGAGTTTCAAATGGAGGAGTTCTACCCAATTATGTAGCATTTGCTTCTTCTTTCTTCAAACTCCTCAACAATTTGAATTTTTCAAAATCTTTTTCCCCTCCAAATTTCAAATTTATATCAGTTTTCACTGGAATTCAAACTTGAATTGATATTATATGCCTTTCAACGTGAAAACTCTACTATTTCATGCAAAGGTGGTTGAAACATCAAGAAAAAGGTGGTGGAATGTGAAAAACATGCATGGAAACTTCAATCTTAAGTGTTGTTTATTGGCATCTGTTGGTGATATATCCTATTTTGTAGCTTCTAGTTTGATAGAAAGTGTAAGTTGTGTTCACCGGTTTGGTAGAGTTGTTTGTCTATGAACTGGGAGAGATGTTTTTGCTTTGCAGTTCTCTGATGAGTTGTTTATCGGTTTTCAAATTTGGTTAAAGGCTTGTTAAAGTGATATCTCTATTATGGAAAAAGTGTTCATGGTTTGGTGCTCTGGAAGATGTGTTCTAAAGCTTCTCTGTGTGTCTATACACTCTGATTAGACTGGTGAGAAGTGTTCTGAGTTTGAAGGTTGTTGCAGCTGATGCGAATGAATATGATGTTTTGCAAGTTGTGTTTTGGTGTATGGTGAAATGTGTCATGTGGTCCACATGCTATCTTCTTGATATAGAAGCGTGTACTTCAAATATCATTTATTTTTTCATTAGGTTTGGCCAACCTAGTGTTTACACTTCATACAGAGGATAAATTTTAATTAAGGAAGCATGTGATTGATCCAAAGATGTTGTTTTGGGTCATAATTAAAGTATTGGTGTGGTTATCTCTCATTCCTTTCTACCGTGGGAATGTTGAGTTGTCAACTTAATTTGAATTTGTAAAATGAAGCGTGTATAGCCGACCTTGGAGAAAATTTCTTAGGTTGAAGATGGTATTAAAGCAAGTTGAGATGCGAAGGATTAGAACATACAAAGAACAAAGTAAGCCACAAGTGTGAGAAGCAGAGTTGTGTGAAAGTGAGTTGAGGCAGCACTACTTTAATGTGTTAGATTTTTGAAAGTAGTGAGCTGATGGTTTCTGCAATCTTCTGATCAAGGCTGCAGATGTGTGTAATTTGTTGTGGTGGATGTTTCCGTTATCTTTTGTATCTGTAGATAGTGAGCCTCCTTTAGACAGTGAGTCCTATCTATAGTTGCAACCTAAAGGAATGTGGAAGATATACCAAGAATCAAAAGATATGCCTATATTTGAAGTTAACAAAAGTTAACTATATTGCTAAATTGAGTCGCTGAAGAAACTTCTACATGACATCCATAAAAAAAAGCTATACACAAACTGGGGGGGTCATTTCATATGATGTTTGGAAAGTCTATTTTTATCTGATGCTGCAAGAGCAGTGAAAGTACCACCCAAGTTCTAAAAGACCAGTAAAATACCATTAAATGCTCTTTGAAATGTGTATGGTTTGAGTTGAAACCATAAAGGGTGACTTTAAATTAATGAATGGAGATTCAAATAGAGTCTGTGAAGGATCTTAGCAACAAAATGCTTCAAATTCTCAAAGATTTTACATTACAAAGTATTTTTTATTGTTCAATCACACATACAATAGTGTTTTTACATTTCCCATCTTCTGTTATTACCTTGGATGGGAAGAATAGTTAGATCTTAGCAACCAAAATGTCAACAATAAAGTCAAAATAAATTTAGGTGCCTTGCTACATAGCATATTGAACTTTTCTTGTAGGTTTGCAATTACAAGCAATGTGATTACAATATCTAAAATTTGAGCTTAGCTTAGGATAAAAATAGAGCCACTAATCTCCTATAGAATTATACATACTCCAAATTTTTAAATTAGATTGAGCCCTGTATTTTTAGAAAAGGCATGCTTCTTTACCAGCAATCAAATGCTTTCCTCACATTGGTAATTTTCAAATCTTTAAAGAATAAAAGATGCCCATACCACAATATAGATGTCCAAAAAGGAGCCAATATATAGAAAAAATTAATCTTTGTACTATCCACCTGAACCAAATCCTTATTAGATCCATAACTTGCAATGAAAGAAATGGTCTATCAACCGAAAGGTTTCACTTGACTGTGCAATGCAATAAATGGGGAAAATATGTTCTTACCATCCACTCATGAACTTTTTTGAAACCTAGCTCTGTAGAACAACATAAAAAATCCTAGTCAATTCAAAACCACCCAACAACTTTGAATTAAAAACCCGTTCAAGTATTTACTAAGTTTTAACAACAACAAATGAAAATATAATCAATAGAATAATTAGAAAAAACATCATAATTCCCAACCATTACAAAGAAAAATAAGAGTATGAATTATTTTTCCAAGATTCATAATTCAATTTTTAGCCGTAGAAAAAAAACACTTCCACAAACATCTATAGAGAATTAACAAGTGTCCTAATATCCTGCCACCATTGGTTCAAATTATCCACACCGAGATCAGAATGTGTAGCACATGTAAAGATAGTCACAACATGACACTACCTTATTAGCCATTGCTACAAGATTATCCAACAATGTAAGATATGGTATGACCATGGGTCCACAACAAAAAGGAAAATTTTGCATTTAAACCTAACTTTTTCCAAGTCAATATCAAAAGAGAATACATAAAATCTCTTCAACACATGGAATTTTAAAAAACTTATCTACTAACATATGGAAAACTACAAAAACCAAAACTAAACAGAAGAATCATACACAAACAAGGGTCTATAATGTGACAGACAAAATATTAAATGCTATTTCTACCTTAAATTTAGTTAGCATTATACCTGGTTGGTGTCCAATGCCCCTCTTAATCTCCATCATTGTATGTGTTGCTTCAAATGGTAAGATAACAAATAATTAGGTATAGCTCAAATGTGTTTACAACACTACTTGGAAAAATAGCTGATCAAAAATTAAAATAAAGAATGAGGATATCCAATATATAGTTGTAAGTATTTTGCAAATCATCCTTATTTCCCATATGAGCCTATGGCCTGGCTGTGACTACACAAGTTAAGAGAGAGGCACAAGAAATAATACAAGAGATGTAGGCCTTCTTGTTGAAGTATATAAATATTCTAACTCTTAAAAAGTGTTGTAATCAATACAACAGAGGGACATAAAGCACACACCTTGCATGATTGTACCAATTATTTCTAACCCTTAAAAGTAACTCTAATCAACTCTAGCAATAGAACTCTTAGAAAGAGCACTTATTTATATCAAAAGTAGAATGCATATAACATGTGTAAAATTCAATACAACACTACTTACAATAAATTTCTTAATTAATAAGTTCATGCTTCAAAACTACAATTAGTGAAGAGAAAATTTGAGAAGCATACCAAATATGTTAAGTCCCAATCTCACATATATTGGTTTAGAGAAACCATCGACAAATTGAATAAACCACCAGGTGATGTAGAAAGTTATTGCAAATGGAAACAGAACCATACTCCAAAATTATGTTCAACATTTCAATCCACATAACCAGCTACTACATGTTTCAATGTAAATTAATGAAGCCCAAATCCTTATTAGAACTAGAACTTGCAATGAAAGAAATGGTCTATCAACTGATAGGTTTCACTTGATTGTGCAATGTAATAAATGGAAAAAATATCTTCTTACCATTCACTCATGAACTTTTTTGAAACCCAGCTCTGTAGAACAACATAAAAAGCCTGGTCAATTCAAAACCACCAAAAAACTTTGAATTTAAAACTCGTTCAATTATTTACTAAGTCTCAACAACAACAAAAGAAAATATAATCAATAGAATAATTGGAAACATCATAATTTCCCAACCATTACAAAGAAAACTAAGAGCATGAATTATTTTTCCAAGATTCATAATTTAGTTGCTAGCCTTAGTAAAACAAACACTTCCACAAACATCCATACAAAACTGACAAGTTTCCTAATATCTTTCCACCATTGGTTCAAATTATCCATGCCAAGATCAGAATGTGTAGCACATGTAAAGATGGTCACAACATGACACTACCTTATTAGCCATTGCTATAATATTTTTCAACAATGTAAGGGTATGTGCAAGATCATGATGGGCCAAAAAGTGGCGATATGATGGGTATTTATAGGGTATGTGGCTGACGACTTTTTTTTACCCAAAATTAATGAAATGAAAAGGGTCTTTAAAGGAGATTCTCAACTTTCCACCAATATAAATTATGCTTTACTTTGAATTTAATAAATAATTATTATTCATTTTCTATTTGAATTATGACTAAAATTCTAATTGATAAATTTTGGTTGAAAAAAACATCTATAGCTTTCCATGATATCCATTTTGAATCAAAACATTGTCACATTATATGCTTCTTATACTATAGAATAAAAAAGAAATTGAATTTAATAGAGATTTTGACCAAGTTAAAGATGTAGTTAGACATACAATTTTTATATTTTTAAAAGTTGTAATAATAAAATCATAATTAATTATTACTTAGAGAAAAAATTACAAAAAATAATATGCATCACGTAGGGACATGAATCCTCTACCCCATATCTAAAATATTATAAAAAAAATATTATCATTTTAATTGTGGTTAGAGATTAATTGAACAGAGACATCATATTTTTTCCTTGAAATTTAAGTACTACATTGAAATTTCAAATTTTCATCAAATGAATTTAAAATAAAATAAACCTAGTAGTTTAGAAACTACATTCAATTTATACAAATTATATTCTTACATATTATTTTGAAATAAGATAGATGCTTATTCAAATTTTACGTTAAGTTTAGTAACTCTAATTTTCTAAATTACACTTAAGGGCTTGTTTTTTCCATGATGATCCTGCACATACCCATAAAGATATGGTATTACCATGGGTCCACAACAAAAAGGAAAATTTTGCATTTAAACCTAACTTTTGCCAAGTCAATATCAAAAGAGATTATATAAAATCTCTTCAACATATGAAATTTTAAAAAAAACCTATCTACTGATATATGGAAAACTACAAAAACCAAAACTAAATAGAAGAAGCATACACAAACAAGGGTCTATAATGTATAGGAAAAATATTAAATGCTATTTCTACCTTAAATTCAGTTAGCATTATACTTGGTTGGTGTCCAAAGCCCCTGTTAATCTCCATCATTTCATGTGTTGCTTCAAATGGTAAGATAACAAATAATTAGGTAGAGCTCAAATGTGCTTACAACACTACTTGAAAAAATAGCTGATCAAAAATTAAAAGAAAACATATTTTTAATTGATTAATTATTTGTAATTGGCTTCCATGCATTTTTCTTTTTGATTAAATCTAGAAATACTCTCTTAACAAATTAAAAGTCTAAAACTAAATTAGGGGGTAAATATTCCATCTTATAGCTTTTGGCTAATTCATTTGCAATTTCTTGTCCATTTCCAACTGTTTAAGAGTTGTTACAAAACATTCTTCTTCACCTATGACTGGTTGGTTAGTAATATATATTGTAGAGGAATTAAAAAAAATGATCAAGTTAGTAAAGAAAAGTAGAGATCTAAATATTTGTTTCTCTTCACCCAATCAGTAGAGAAAAGTAAAAAGAATATTTCAGCATCCAACCATGGAGGAGTCTCTTCTGGATGTGGCTGACATATAACACAAATAGAAACATGAAACAACTAAATATCATTTAAAATTTATAATAAGTAATAAGTTGAGCTCATAGAAGATTTTTCTTTTCACTGTATCCCAACAAACATGTAAGCCAATAGGAAATCATGTACCCAATATCTCTACATTTTCCATTTGGCATCTACGTACAATTTCAAAATGTTCATTTACAAATTTCAAGCTATTGCCTATCAAAATTTAAACATATGTCCAGAGGTCGCATTAGAAAATGCACCTTGATGGAAAACCGCATAAAATACCATATGAAAAATTCAGAACTTTTGTTAAATATATTATGTAGTGTGAATAACCATTTAAGGCCTAACTAATATATTATTCATTAAGCATCTAGACCATTTCGTTGGTTGTACTCTAGTTTTTAGCAGAAGTGACCTCTCATAACTATATAAGTAGACCATTCTAGGAGTTCGATCTTGCAAAACCAATTTCTTTTATTTATCCTTAATTTCTATAGGGTGATAACTTCAAGAAGGACAAAATTCAAGCTTAAGGTTATAGGGAAATTAGACTACAAGAGTAACTTGTGGAGAGTAGAGGAGATAACAATGAAGAAATCAATCACTCTTTCTATTTTGGAAATGTTGTGGATAATGTCAGCTTCAGCTGATAGTTATGGTGGACTGAAGGTGGGTTATTATAGCCATAGATGTCCCCAAGTTGAAACCATAGTCAGCAAAATAGTCTTAGAGGCTCTAATAAAGGACCCTACTTTAGCTACGACCATTATAAGGATGCATTTTCATGATTTTTTTGTGACAGTAAGTAATTGAATTCATTTTATCTAGATTTTTGGATTGAAATTTTGTGATTTTTTTGCATCAACGTTTCGGATCATATTTCATTTTGTACACTTTTTTGCATCAATATTTCACATCATACTCCATGATTCATCATCAAAATGCTATACAAATAGAGAAGAATGATTTAATTTCCTGTAAGATTTAAAACTAAGTAAAATGTGATATGATAATGTTATCATGTGTGCAGGGTTGTGATGGATCAATTCTTATAGACTCCACACCTGGAAATAAATTTGAGAAGGAGGCACTTGTAAATTTTAGGCTTCATGGGTTTGAAGTGATTGATGAAGCAAAAAGGAAATTAGAATTAGTCTGTCCTCAAGTAGTGTCATGTTCTGACATTATTGCATTTTCTACACGAGATAGTTCATATGAGGTAACACTAAACTAAGAGGGATAAAATGAAACTTTAAGAGAATAAAACATATTACGAGAAGAGTCTGTCACAAGAGAATTTAAAACATATATAAGACTTATCCTTTTTGCAGGCTGTGAAAATTAGTTGGCATGGCCTAGCCGAACACAAAGACGGAAGGATTTCATCGAAGGAAAACGAAACCAATCAGAATTTTCCTTCTCCTTTCAACAATGTCCAACAAGTGACAAATTTGTTTCAGCAGAAAGGTCTCTCTCAAGAATATATGGTAGTTATGCCGTCGATTACCAAACCCGAGAAGAACACACACACAATGCAAATAATTTTATTTTTATTTTTTATTTTTAAAGCAATTAAATTAAACATGCAATAACATTAACCATAACCACATAGTATATTACATAGCATTAACACAATTAGTTCTTTGGGGCACGCGAGGTTACATCACAACAACTAAACAGAAATAAAGATAAAGATTACAACATAACCATTTATTTTATAATAACCATAAACAATGATATATCCAATAACCATGATGCGAGTATAATAAACATCACATAATACATCCATAATAAATCTCTTAATAAAGATACAAATAATCCTAACTATTACATCATCATTTTAATGTTATATTACATCTCTTGATAAATGAATTACATTGAATTTCCCAACATGGGGATTGATACAAGAATAATGAAATATGAAATAC